>CM055441.1:6879122-7120184 GCA_029228465.1 Salix viminalis | reverse complement strand
TAATTTACAAGCTCAAAACCTGAAGGGTCGATTTGATTTTTTATTTCAGCACCATAGAATCGGAGTCGGCCGAAAAAACTGCCTGCGGTGGAAATGTAATTACAGGGCTGAGCATGAACAGAATTATCTGGCGGCCGGCCGTGCGATGGACTCTTCAAGCGCCCGGTAATTCTCAGTTCCACCCAGATCCAAAGAACCCAAGTTGACTGAAGAATGACCGGAATTTCTGGACATTTCATCGGAGACAGCTTCCCTTTCAATTAAGATAGCATCTTGGATCTCCTTGAGAAGTTCTGACATGGATGGCCTCATGTGACCATGAGGCCGGACACACATCAGAGCTTTCTCGGCTACCTTCCACATTGACTGGATGTCATATTCACCGCATAGAGAGGGGTCAATGATTCCCTGGATATCCCCCCTCTCAATGTGTAATTTTGCCTGTCATTCAAGACCATCATCAACATTAGCAATTTCTAGAAATGAAAAGAGTGAAGCTCTCATGGAAATGTATTGTGACAACCAAATGTTCTGAGCAGGAAATAAGGAACATTTCCAAATATGTTTAGCTCGCACCCTAATGAATGATTTCAACCTCTTCGAGGGACAAACTGAAAGTGAAAAAACGAATCTGATGTAAAAGACCCATTAAAAGCTGTAACATTTCATGAAACCATTCGCTAGAAGCTTATGACTTCGATCTACAGGTTGCAAATTTAAGAAAAAATCTGCTAGAAGCTTCGATCTTGATTTTGAACAGAGCTTGTTGACAAGAAAAGAGAGACAAGGCGTGTTTATAATAATAACACTAATCATATTTATTCAGCTTAAAGCATTTTGCCTAAAGCAACTTGCTGATTCCAGATATAGAGTATTTTTGGATTACTACTAAGTCTTGAATAAGTCATGCAAATGTGAATGGTTGTTCAGATAATGATCATCAATGATGAAGTTCCCATAAACACATGGTTAAAATTCCAAGCCTCTAGTCCTTGGACAATCAACAAGCTTACCCATTGTACTATATTGCGACAATTTATACCAAAGCTCTCGTTAGATATGGCTTCTTGACCAGACATCAGCTCCAGGAGAATGACACCAAAACTATAAACATCACTCTTGTCTGTTAACTGTTGCGAGATGTAATACCTGTGTATCATAGAGCAAAAATTATTAATGCAATGTGATAAGAAACAATAGCGTGCGTGGCTAGCTAGTTAAAAACCGCAGAAAAAACACATCTATGGCTAAGAGAGAGAGTGTGTAGCAGATTTCTAGATACAACTGTCATGTCTCAAACTTAAATGTAACCTTGTCATTTTATCTGCCTGGATGTCGTAAGCAGATTATTAATATTCACTTCACAATAAATATGGTATTTTTTAAGTTTAAAATCATCTAACAATGCCGCAGCAACACATCATTTTTTCCCAGATAATACTGCTTAAATCGATCTATCATAACATTAAAGAAAAGAACCTTACTCCGGATCCAAATACCCTACAGTGCCTCGAACCACGCTGGAGACATGTGAAGCTCCATCTACTGCAAGTTTTGAAAGGCCAAAATCTGCAACCTTTGCTCTCATGTTTTTGTCAAGAAGAATGTTGCTGGTTTTTCAAATCCCTATGTATAACGGCTGGAACACAGCCTGTATGAAGATATTCAATCCCTGAACAAGTACGAAAAACACAATCATTATAGCACCTCAACTGCAACTCTTATTTAGGTTATAGGCTCCAACCATGGTGAAGGATAGATAATACGTTAGGAACAGAAAAAAAAGGAAAAAATGGCTTATCATAAACCTTTTGCAGCATCTTCAGCTATCTCAAGGCGCCTGATCCAATTAATACTTCTTCCTTGTTTTAATGGACCTGCCAAAGTGTAAAAAAAACTGTGAGTGTCAATGTAAATTGCTCCAATTCAAAAAACACTTGAAATTACCATAAAGATGTTCCTTAAGAGTTCCATTGTGCATGAACTCATAAACAAGCATACTCTTCCCAGCTTCTTGACAAAATCCAAGAAACTGTACCAGGTTTCTGTGATGTATCCTTGAAAGAAGACTCACCTGTGTGAATGGCAGCACAAATCGATTCACAGTTTCAGCTCAACTGAAAAATATACTACCAATACAGCATGATTTTCAATCAAACTACATTCCCAGAGAACAATATTCATTTTAGGAAGACGTGCATGAAGTTCAAAAATGTATGTGTGTTTTCATATCAGCTTCAATTCTTATACAGTTTATAAAAACAGTTAAATAATATAAAGGATTTTATCCGTTTATTTAACCAGGTGCTTCCAATACTAGGAAATTTATGGACTTGTTAATTTTCCTTTCTCTCATACCCAATGGGAACTGTTATTAAAGGATTTAGGAGCTCAACTGTCGCATGTTTTACAAGTTCACGAATCCTCATCTATCTTACTGATTTTTTTCTAAGGTAGATCCAGGTAATTTGATTTATAATAGGCTAAGTCAATCTTGTCAAAATTCAGATGACATGCATAGCACTATCAATAAGAACTTAATTTACAAAAAAAAAATATCAACATTTTAATCAGAAATTCTACATCTTTTTAGATTCAACAGGTATGGGGACACTATACATGATTTGCACAAGAATGTTCGGAAGCCAACGTAATTCTTTTATGAAAAGCACTTAATGCATTTTCTAAAAAGGTTCAGGACCAATGGCATCCAGATAGAAGCAAGAATCCTCTGTACATTCGGTTAAACAATTCCAACCAGCATATATCTATAATAGAGTAAAATCATATGAGCCTCCAGCAGCATTTTAATTTGAGCAATAACAAACACGATCTAGCATTTAAAGAATATGAATTTAAGTAATCTCATTTACAAATGCAATTTAGTTGATGAAAAAGTTCAATTTACCTCATTTGAAAACTCTCGCTTTCCCTGATAAGAATTGCTGGTTAGAACTTTCACTGCAATTTCCCTTCCATCTTTCATTTTTCCATAGTACACAACTCCAAAACCTCCAGAGCCTATTTTCTTCTCAAAATTTTTTGTAGCATCTTCAATCTCAAGGGATGTGAAACAGTGAGCAGCTTCTCCAGGAGCGTCACTCAAGGTGGAAATTACCCTTTGCACAGGCAGGGAATCCCGAAGTTGTTCTAAAACAGACAAAGTATGTTTTATCACCTGAGAAGTCTGGCAGGCTAGACAAAAACTTCAAAATTGTTTTATAGCCATACCTTGTTCAGGGTGTCTTTTCTTTCCTTTTTGCATGAGCAAGTAAGACACTATTGTAGTTATTAGAAGAACAGCAGCTCCAACTGACAAGCCGATAATAATACCCATGTGCCTCCCTCTTCTGGCTCCTTCATGAAGATTTATGTTTCCAGAGTAGCTGTGATTATACCAAGAAAACAGAGTCAAATATATTCGATTTAAACACCCAAAAATGTGATTTTATACATGAGACTTGTAAAATCTCCATTGATGTGGAGTAACCAGGTGAAAAGAGGGGTATCAAAGAAACTTCGGGCTAGGGCTCTCAGGGTTAAATGTTATTGGACTAGCATGTCCTTGGATGATTATAAATGTGGGAAAGCCAACTTGGAGGTCTTGTGTTGGATTGAAGCACCAAATCCCCAGTTCAGTGAGTCATCATGACAAGAGATTTGAGTGGGAAGATTATGGTACTATGACAGGGTGAAAGCAAGCCTGATTGTACAAGGTTGTCTATCAAAATCCTTATTACATGATGCCTCTAAATCAAATCCTCCTTCTGACTATTCCTTTAGGGATTATGCACAGATGTGAGCAACATATTTTCAGATCATCACAATATATGAGGAAAAACTACAAGAGGAAAAATGATAAAAGAGGATGGGACACTTGAACACATATAAAGAATAATTTAGAAATCCTCAATTAAAAAGACC
The DNA here is from genome assembly GCA_029228465.1 of Salix viminalis. Classification (NCBI taxonomy): domain Eukaryota; kingdom Viridiplantae; phylum Streptophyta; class Magnoliopsida; order Malpighiales; family Salicaceae; genus Salix; species Salix viminalis. Next base: position 7,116,260 of record CM055441.1, on the reverse strand, counting down.
AACACATTAAACCACATGCAGTTGTTAATAAATACTTCAATATAATATGGCTATGTACTTATCATGTCTAGAAGTATTTGAATAGCTTCTCATTATGGTTGAAAAATAACACAATAAAACATTGTAGTCTAAATAAAGAATTCTTTGTCCATGATCAATAATATGCAAAATTCAGCATATTAATAAACTATTGCAAAGTGGGGTGTGGATGCACGCATGCGTGCATATGTAGGTGTGAGCGAGATTGAAAGAGAGAGACTCACTTCAAAGTCACCTTTCTATTGATACCCGATGGTATTGTTCCGGATAACATATTATTTTGCACATATCTGCAATCATCCCATTTGTTAGGCATGTAAATTGTTAGGAAAAAACTGAATAAAGAACAGTGAAATGAATAATTTGCTTAAACAATTAATTTTTTGTTTCCTTGCATCTTTACCAAAAATACATCCTCATAAAGTTGTGACATTGTTTCTAATCATCATTCATCAGTCATGGCAGAAATATGTATTAATTATTAAATTATCATGGGAAATTTGTTAATGAATATTATTAATCATATTTTGAGACTTCACTTAATAACTTAAAAATTGGGTTAAAATGGTTATTTGATATGGTATCAAAGACTTATTAATCGAATGATCATGAGTTTGAATCTCACCACTCCATTCTAATTAATTAAAAAATATAAGCATAAGATAGTGTCGGCTTGTGCAAATTTCCAGCCCAATAAAATTGCTTGAAGCTAGTATAAATTATATCTGGGGACCTCAACTAACAACTTAAGTTTTTGGTTAAAATGGTTCTTTGACAAGGTTATGCATAGATAAATGACATCCAGGTTCTGATAACTTACAGTTCCCTCAAATTTGGTAGGTTCAGTAAGGAGGATGGCAGCTCACCCGTCAACTGATTGTTCTCAAGATGACTGTCAGATATGGTGATCATGTTAGGTTAATATTTTAATAAAATCAAGATTAAACACCATGATTAAGAAAAAACATCCAGCATTACATGATCTCCAAGGCTGTGCATCCAGTAAAGTCAGGAATAGGACCAGTTAATGAATTTCCATCGAGCCATCTGCACATAAGACAGGTGGATATGATGATGCGGGGCTATTACAGCAGTGTACTTTGAAATTTAATTCCTCATCCAGCCAAAAGATAAGAAGCTTGAAACTTACAATTCAACTAAACCTGTCAACTTCGTCAATCCTGAAGGAACAGTCCCAGACAAATTCTTGCTAGACAAGGAGCTGCCAGACCAGGTACATAAGCTATTTCAGCCATATGAACGGAAAAATTCTCCTCATACATTGTGAGGGACTTTGATAAATGAAGGAATGAATCTGACAACACATAAAAATAAAATCACAAGTGATAAATCATTACAGCTTAATAATCTGTGGCCTTGCATCAGAGTTGCACTGCACCCATGACCATGGAACTGGCAGGCATGGGTCACCGCCTTCTTGTGCCCAATCTGCTGTTGAGTAGAGTAAAATCACACCGGAAATAACATCTCCTGCACCTCATGCAAATTAAGTATCAGATGCGCATTTGGTTTCAAGTTTTCACATTATCCAACATGTGAAGTGCTGGATAGATAATCCCCTTGATGGCAAAATGGAAAATGGCAATGTCAAATTAACAGGACTTATGCTTCAAACACAGTTTAAAACACCAAGATTTCAGGTCTTCAGCTAAAGTTCACGGTCAAGATTATAAGAGTGCATGCAAGGAATGTTGTTCTACTAACCATCTAGAGAACCATCATTTTTCTCAAGATACTTGTGTATCTCCATTGCATTCAGAAGTGGTCCCCTGGAAGAATCAGAAGTCTTTTTAAATCCAAACTTTAATACGAAGGGTAGGGATAGGTTGTTATATCCAGCTTCATAGAGACGGTATTTTCCGTGAGCATTTTCTTTGATATTGACCTCAGCATTGCTGATATCAGGGTATTCTGGGAGTACCAGAACGAATTTTCTGGGCCCAGTGGGATCCAGATCTTCAATTTCAGCGAAGTATGCGTAAGCCCACCCAAAACCAGGAAAACCATCCAAATTCAACCGATATGAGAGTGATCCCTTCATGCCAACTACAGCTGTTTGCATTACTTTCTCCGGAGGCCTTAAGTCATAGTTGACATTGATTGGCATGTCAGTTGAAACTTTCTTGGTACCAGCAGCAACATCTACAAGATAATTCGCTTTCTTCACAGAGTCTGACTCCCATATTCTGTCATATGGGTCATCAGGGTACCTGGAAAAAAAAAGTTTTTATATTATTTGATGGTTGTGTGCGGGCACGCATGTGTACACATGTCAAAAGATTTGCATGAAGGAAAAATTGATATATTACTCTTGAAGAAGCAACAAATTTGGGAGCTAAATTATTTCAACTATGAGGAATAGAGGTATTTGTGTGCATCATTTAAGTTTGTACAATTTAATGTGTTTTTTATTCTCTATCTCTCTTAGAGTTTAAGCAGAAGTAGCTTGAAAAAGCATTCAGATAAATGTACATCAGTAAAAACAACATCATGTTGCATCTTAAACCAGATATTTAGAGCATACCTAACAGGATCCACACTATCGGCACCAAAATTGATTCTGGCAGACACACTGAGATAAAATTGGTTTTCAAATGCTGTAAGATAAACTGAACCATTGAATTGTCGGAGCTCAAGGGTAGATATGAACGGCTTCCCAGTTGTAGCATTGGATAGGCATACACTGATAGATGAACTTGAAGCCAGAAATATTAGCTCTATAGATTCTATGGTATTAGCATCATAAATGGCAATGGTAGACCAATGAGTTGGCCCAACAGAAATGTCAAATTTTGGATAGACATTATCGCTGTCGAAGTAACCATACAAGAATGTCGCCCTTAAAAGATATCTTGCCCTACTTGTAACATCCAATCTATAACAGTACTTCCTGGAATCTGCAGGGAAATGTCTCACTGTAGTGTATTGCTTCCGTGTCTCATTCGCAACTGATATGTTTGCTACTTCTCCATAAATAAAATTAACATCTGAAGTCCATGATAGTCCAAGTGCATCAGTGAAGTTTACAGGGCCACCACAGTCCAAACTCAGAAAACCTGTTTTAGTTCATGCATATTCACATTATTAGGAGAGACAAAAAGATAAAATATTCACGCTGTTGTTCGTATACAGAAACAGGATTTTCATGCCAGAAACACGCACAAGAAAGCAAATGCAGAGTGGGGAGAAGGGATTTTGGTCAAAATTTTAGCCCGAAAAAAGAAACACAAATAAGCTGACATTATATCAAATATTACTGACAGCGTGTTTCAGGAAAAGGAAGAGTTAACAGTTACTATTTCACTTCCCAGGCTAAAATGTGTGCATGCATGTCACAACATGTTATTCAAGTAATCAACTGCTACAATTGAAGTTAGCATTTTTCAAGTATTGATTACATTTTCATTACCTTTATGGATCAAATAAAAAAAAACGAAAACTGTAGCTACAAAGCGGCCCACAAAGTGTTGCACTTCTGCAGTCATTCATAGTATAAATTAACATTGCAAAAATAAATAAATCATCAGAGACATAGAACCATCCAAAATTGGCATAAAAAATGAGCCAATTTGCAAAAAGTAAATCACAATTTGACCTTTCATGTGCCAGCTACGTTGCTAGTTGTAGCATCTCTGTAACGAGGCAACCGATAAAAAGTTGCGCTGTATGCACCCACACTCAAAGAACTCAGCATTGTATATACCAAATGACGGCTCGCTCGTGTTTTTAAGCAACTAGTGTCTCTAACTTGGACTAGAACTCCCCAAATTTTGCTACTTTAATTTTATTGCCTTGGTGGTTTTCATCTATCAACAACTCCGAGTACAGGTAATTAGAAAACCTTTACCAATATAATAAGAAGTAAATTACGACATAAGAATATATATATATATATATATATATATATAAAAGACGTCGAGGAATTCCTGTAGCAAAGTTTACTGTAGCATAAGACACAAAGCACTATGGACTCGTAATTTGTCCCAGTGCTTCGCGGGTGTATGTCCACCCTTTTTTTTTCCTCCTGTGAACAATGCACTACCGATTACAGCCCCCGAAAAAGACAAAATAGTGCATAGTTGCAGGGGCTCTCTCGGGTTTTCCATCTTTTTTGGCACAGTGCGCAGACGAAATTGGGCACGCAAAACGACAAAATAGCTCACAGAAGCGCAGGGGCAAGCCGTCAGGTAATTTCGTAATTATGGGAGGGGTCAGGGGCGTATCGGTTATTTCATCCATTATTTTATTATTTTTACGCGCGGACGGCTGGCGCGTGTCTGGCCCGCGCCAGCGGGGTTCCCCGCTTACGCGATCTGTGGAGGCGCGTGCGCCTTCGTCCCGCCGTCAAAAATTGACTTCCACCGCTCCAGAGGATGTGCCAGGAGGTCCTCTCTCCTCAGTCGCGGCGTGTTCCATACAAGGATGTCCGGTTAAGCCGCGGCGGACGGTTTTCTCTCCGACGTCCCTTTTCTCTCTCCTGCCTCCCCCAAATTCAGATCAGGTCCCTGATGTTGGTGTGAAGTTTCTGTTTGGTCCCTGAGGTTTTGATTTCGTTTTTATTACTGATTTATTCAAATTAAAGTTTTATTGTTTTCAATTGTGCCCTTCAATTAAAACTGATTATATAAGAAAGTTTTATTTCAGTCCTTATACTTTTGATTTTGTATTTATTTTTTATTTCTTCAATTATTCCGGTACAGATGTTTTGATTTCTTTGATTTGGTCCTCCAATTGAAATTGGTAATTTATACAAAGTTTGATTTCAGTCCCTCTTCTTCTGATTCTTTATAAAATGGTAGCAGTTTGCATTATTTATTTTTGGTCCTCCAATTTTTTTTATTTTTTTTATTTTATCCTTCAATTGGAATTAATTTAATATATGTTATTTTTTCATTTCGGCCCTTATTCTTTTAATTTTTTTATTTTCTATTAATTCATTTTTTTTTCCTTATTTTTTTTATTAATTGATTTTTTTTATTGTTTTGTTATACAAATATTTTTTCTTTTTTGTAATAATTTTTTCAGGGCAATTTAATTATTTGAATTGCTTTTTTTATTAATATTGCTAATTTTTTTCTCTTTGTTCATTTGTTTTGTTTTTTTTGCTTCTTTTTTTTTCTTCTTGGGATTGGGTGATTTTTTATGATTTGACTATTTATGCAATGATCATGATAATTTCAGTGGTTGTTTTTTTTAATGGTTTTTCCCGATCATTTTATTATTGAGATTGTTTTGACGAGTAAAGTTGATAATAATTTTAACTATTATAGTAATGATAATAACAATCACATAAGGACAGATTTTCAATTTATGTATTCATCTTTTTGTTGTTAGAAAATTACAACTTATTTTATACTGGTTATTTCATTGAAACCTACTAAACAAATAAATTTATATTCATTTAAAATTTATATATTTTATACAAAACTTGCACTTCATAAAAATTTTATACAGATTTATTATTTTTTCTAAATTTATGCTATGAAAAAAAAATCATACATAATAAATATTTTTTTACGTTCAAAAAAAACTATGATTTCACCAGATGACAAAGGCTAGGGTGTCATGGCTAGATGTTTTTCTTTTATTTTTAATTTTGTTCTTTAGATTAGATGATTTTTTATAATTTTATTATTTTATGCTAATAATAATGATAATTTTACTGATTATTTTTTTTATCAAAATCTTTTGATTTTTTTTTAAATTTTCCTTAAATTTAAATTTATATCGAGTGATCATTTTAAAAAATAATATTACTCTATTTTTTCCCTTTATTCATTTTTTTTCTCTTTCTTTATTTGTTCTTTAGATTATATGGTTTTATAATTTTATTATGTATGCAATGATAATGATAATTTTAGTTATTATTTTTTTAATTGTTTGTTTTATAAAAAATCTTTTGCTTTTTTTTTAATTTTTTCAGAGCAATTTAATTATTTCAATTGTTTTGACAGTAATGTTAGTAATAATTTTAGCTTTTATAACAATGATAATGACAATAACGTCGGGATGAAATTTTCAATCTATGTTTTCGTCTTTTTTATTGATAGAAAATTAACCACTTCTTTTTGTAAATTTTATTATTGTGGGTATTTTCACAATTTAAATTTGTTTTTTTTTATTTAAATTGAATTATAAAATGAACTAATCTTAATACAATAAACTGAATAATTTAGATATCCGAGTTTTTCTGGCTTTTTTTTTAATGATGATGATAAATTTATTCTTCTTTATTTAACTTTATATCGATTTTAAATTCATATATTTCATAAAAAACTTGCATGTGACATGAATTTGTACAGATTTATTATTTTAGCTAAATTTATATTATAACAAAAAAAATACACATAATTAATATTTTTTACATTGAAAAAAATTAGTACCACTAGCTGCAGGGGTATTGTCTAGTGTATATGTATATATATATATATATATATATATATATCAAAGCTATAAATAGTTTATTAATTGCTGCTTTATCAAAAAAAATATGCATCAAAACTAGAACCCCACATGAATTTCTTTGTTTGCCAGTCGCTAACCAAAACATCTATCAAATTTCATTCCTATATACGGATGTAAAAAAGAAGAAGAAGAAACACCAGACAAACCAAAAGAAAGCTCTTTACTTTTCCATTTTTTCTTGTTGACCTTATAGCTCTATAAAATTTGCGTCTTTGAATCTCATATTCAAGAGAATCAAGAAGAGCAAAGCGATCAACAACAAAAACAAAAGAAAACGTCTAGTCAAGTACGGAGGTATTGTACTGCTAATATAGTAATAATAATACTAAACACATGCATGGATGGTTTAGCACATAAGAAAAATACAGAGAGGGAGGGAGGGAGGGAGGTACCAGGTTGAGCAGAGGCGGCGTGAAAGAAAAGAAGAAGAGGGAAAAGAAGCGGAAGCCAAGACCCCATGTTCTCTCGAGTCTCGACCAACTGAGTTAGATCAGAAACCCATAAAACAAAACGATTGCAGAGCCAAAGAAAGAAACCTCAGAACAGAGCAATAAAGGAGAGTTAAAAAAACAGAGGTTTTCTTTGAGTTATTTCAAGTCCCATGCGAAAGAAAAGTATTTGCAGAGGGAGAGAGAAAGAGAGAGAGAGTCCTTCGGTCGTAGAGAATCACACAGCATACCGCGATCTCTCTGCTGCTTCTTCTTCTTCTTCTTGGTTACTTTGGGAATGGTGGCCAGTGAAGTGGAAAGTAGGGCCCTAAAAGTGGACTCCTGTACTACTGACTTGATCAAATGCTGGGTGGAATGAGTACACTATTTATTGTTTAAAAGGTTGTTTTTTGTAAAGTTTTTTTTAAATAATATTTTTTTTATTTATTCAAAATTATTTTTATATCAACACCAAAAACAACATTTTAAAAAAGATATATTAAAAATAAATATTTCAAATTAAAAATAAATATTTTTCAAAAAAAAAAACTTTTAAAACATACTTCCACCAACCAGGAAATGATAATCCATGCGATTCCAACCAATCAGTTAAATGAAGAGGAACCCATCATTATTCCTTTGCCACCTCATTGCTCTATCTTCTTCATCCCATAATCCCAGCCTCTTGAAAAAACTGCTTATACATTTCTCTCAGTTCATAGTTATTCCTTCAACGTTAATTGTTGTTAGTATGATTGTTCTGTAATTCACATTTCAAGGATTGAAATCCTACTATTTTGTAAAAAAAAAAAATGGTAATGGAAAAGTAACTATAATAATAAATTTAGCCACAATGAAAAGGGTTTTTCCAAAACTTACCATCTGCTTATAAAAAAATTTCAATTGTAAATTGCATTCAGTTGCAATATATACAAATTATCTTTTAAAATACTTAGAGAAATAAAATCATCAAGATTTTCTAGACGAAAAAATATTTGATAATATTTTTTAAATATAATTAACATGCATCTCTTTTATTTAATTTTGTATAAAAAGTAACGGTGGTTTTTTTTTTAGTGTTAGAATTTCATATCAATAACTTTTTGAAATTCATCGATGCGACATATTATTTATTTATTTATTTATTTGCTTCAGAGAGGGAGAGATTCCTACTTGGAGTTTCCAAGAGAAGTGAATTTATTGATTAATAAATACATGATAGCTATCTGGAGATTACCGTTAAGAGAAGGCATCGAGGGATATAGTGCCCGTTTGGGATTACCGTTAAGAGAAGGCATCGAGGAATTTAATTCTTTATTTTAAATGAATATGTTTTTGTGTGTTTTAGATCATTTTGATGTGTTGATTTCAAAAATAATTTTTAAAAAATAAAAAAACATTATTTTAATGTATTTTAACACGATAAACATTTTAAAAAGTTATTGCAACCACACCTCCCAAACAGGGCTTATAGCCTATAGGCTCGCTGGCAGATGGACGGAATGAAAACATTTGCACAGCAAGTTGGTGGCGGAGTGATGGAACATTAATTATTGACGGATGGATTTTGAATGATCTGGGGGCGAATGAAAATGATCGATACCAGTGCTTATGTCGATTGATACATTTTGGTAAAGAATTCAAGATGTGCTTTTTTTTCCTCGGTAATAACTAATTGTCTACATTTTTCTTCTTTCTTTCATTTTGAATGAATCGGCTTCGATTTGACCATGTTCTTCAAATAGGGACGGACGGACGAAGTGGACTAAAATATGCAATTATCGTGGAACCCTGAACCCTGTCGCATGTTTTTGTTGTTTTCGAGGGACAATTTCGTTAATAAACTCAGCAAAAAGATAAAACAATGCAGACCGACCGAACCAAGCTGAACAGACCGAACCAAAACAATCCGAAAATTGAGCATAATTGTAACCGTGAATAGTGATTTGTGAGAGATAACCAGTATAGCAAATCGTGAGCAGGTTTAACTTTTAAGATAATTATCAAAATCTTATATTTTTTTTTAAAATAATTTAATTGTCTTGATATTTTTTGTAGAATGAAAAAAATGTTAGACCACCAACTTAGTGCAGTCAGCCTATCTGGTGGTACCTATATATTAGGCTGCCTGTGCTTTTTATTTTTAACACTAATTAAACGGCTGTCTTTTATCATTCAGATTGTAAGGTCGTTATGATACAAAACCAAATCCAACTCATCGAGAAAGCGACGTCTGCTACCTCACCTTTTAGGATAGACGAGCTGATTTGCCTGTTTTGCTGGGCTTTTTTATCTATGTAAAAAATTAATTGATTTTATAAATGTTGTATTTTGTTATTTTAATATTTAATTAGTATAATTGTAATTGATAAAATCTGTTAAAAATGTTTTTTTTCAACCAAAATGTGATTGAATATTGCTATTGCTAAAAATTTTTTGATAAAATTTATTAGAAAATTTGCTAAGAAGGTGACATGATTTATAAGAAATTTGTTGTCACGGATACTCTGGTTAAACAAACAAAACAACAAAAGAAACCCGGTTAAAAAAGAACAACTGACTTGGACATTAAAAAATCAAAAATACATGTGAAAAAAAGATCACCGTTTCTTAAAAGAAAAAAAAAAGTCTAAAATATAAATTTAAATTCAAAGCCAAAGTTTTTTTTATAAGATTTATTCATCATATTATTATATTAAATATATTTAAGAATGCCGATATTAATTTTTTTTGCAAGAAATCGTAGGTCATTTTTTTTCTCTCTTTATATATTTTTATGTGATAATATTAAATAAATATTAAACACATATACTTAGTCTCACATATTATATAGTGTGATCGAAATGGGAAGTGATTTTTATATTTTTTAATTGTAGATAACCTAGGTAAATTTGTAAAAAAAAAAAAATATGAGTTGCCTTTTTTTTCCTAGTAATATTAGATCTGACACATTATAAATAAAAATATTGCAATTTTTTTAAAAAAAGAAATATATATTTTTTGTGTGCTATAATTACTTATTTGCTGTCTAAAAAGAACTGTGTAGTCGAAACGGAAAATGTCTCGTATATTTTTTAATTGTAGATAATCTAGGCAAATTTGTTTACCTTTTGTTTTTTTGAGTTGTATTTTTTCCCGGATAATATTAGATCTTAAATATTAAAAATCTATTTTTTTATTTCTTTTAAGAAATAAACTTGAACAAAAGAGCACAAAATTAAAATTCAAAGCCAAATTTTTTTATTTATTTTATAAGATTTATTCTTCATATTATTATATTAATGTATTTAAGAATGCTGATATTAATTTTTTTTCTTGCAAAAAATCCGAGGTCATTTTTTTTATCTCTTTATATATTTTTAGGCGATAATATGCAATAAATATTAAAACATATAATACTGACTTGTTTGCCGTTTAAAAGGAACAGTGTAATCGAGACAAAAAGTGACTTGTATCGTTTTTTAATTGTAGATAACCTAGGTAAATTTGTCTATTTTTTGTTCTTGAGTTGTCTTTTAACCCCAGTAATATTAGATACAAAATGACTATTGCTATTATTGCAAAAACTATTAAAATTATCAAATTTTCACGGAAGAAAAAACACTCAAAAACATTAACAAAAGAGTAAGCAAGAAAAAGAATATATTATTATTATTATTATTATTATTATTATTATTATTATTATTATTATTATTATTATTATTATTATTATTATTATTATTATTATTATTGTGTTAATGATGAATAAAGAACATAAATAAATAAAAGAAAAAAAATCATAATAACTTTAACAAAAGAAAAAAAAATCATAATTATCAGGAAAAAAAATTCATCTAACTTGAAAATAATAACAATAAAACCAATCAAAAAAAATAAAAGAAAGAGCACATAAAAAATATAATAGATGATCAAAGAAAAAAAACATTAATTAGCTGAAAAAATCATTTAATTTGAATTTTTTAAAAAATATATGTTCTACGTTGCGGGCTAAGTAAACAATTTTTATAGGATTTGCTGGATAAAAATAAAAATATAATATTTATTTATGTGAAATTTAATATAATAAAAGAGCTCAACACCCCCTACTATAACAATAGCAAAATAAAAGTTTGAAAATCTAAAATTATCATTGCTCTTACTATTAAAATAATAAAAAATATCAAATTATTCTGGAAAAAAAAACACTCAAAAACATTAATAAAAGAGTAAGTAAGAGAAACAATTAAAATATTATTATTATTATTATTATTATTATTATTATTATTATTATTATTATGAAAGAAACAAAAATAAATGAAAGACAAAAATAATTGCTAGAAACTTGAACAAAAGATAAAACAAAGAAATAAAATACAAATAAAAATAAAAATTATCATTGCTATTACTGCCAAAAAAATAAAAATTATCAAATTATCCGAAGAGGAAAAAAAATTATCAAAGAAGCAAGGAAGAAAAACAATTAAATTATTATTATTATTATTATTATTATTATTATTATTATTATTATTATTGTGTTAAACACACTTATATATACATGGACAAAAGTAGGGGTTATATTAGAAATTTTAAAAAATAAAAGTATAAGGGCTGAAATGAAAATCAGATTTATTAACATTTTCAATTAAAGGACAAATTTGCAAAAATTGAAAGTTCTGTACTGAATATATTCATCCTTTTCAACCCAATCCGGAAATTAAAAGTTGAAGGATCGAAGTGAAACATTAACATTTAATTAATTGCAATCGAAGGACCCAATCAAACAAAATCAAAACTTAGATAACTGAAATCAGGCCCATATACGCAATTAAAAGTCAAGAGACCGAAATGAAATTATACAAAACCCGGGGGGCTCTTCTGCACTTTTACGTGCAGGAGAGAGAGAAACGGTACAACCGGCTTTAACTGGTGACTGCCGCGTCCACGGCCACCGTGTGAAAAACGCGCCGCACCGGGAGGAAGACCAAGCTTAGGCACACCGGATTAGATGTTGATAGCCCATTTCCGGCCACCGTATCATACCTCACGCGCCACTTGAAAGGGCGTTAGAGAAACTGCGTCGGTCAGCGTGAACCGCACGCCGCCGCGCAATTCGAAAAAAATAAATAATAATGGCCAGTTACCGTTATGCCCCTGTGCTTAATTCATCCATTTTGTCTTATTAGGGGCTACAATAGTCTTAAGCCATTTAAAAACAAAAGGGGTGCGGCGGACCAGACCGGTCCGTACGCGTGCAATTATGCCCGTAGCCCTCAGCCGAAAACGTGTTTTTGTCTTATTACCGGGACTAAAATCGTTACTACACTGTTCATAGGAGGAAAAAACAAAAAAAAAAAGGGTAGATGAACTCGCGCGACGCACGGACGAAAAATGTCCAGTCCACAGTGCACATGAGTCACAATGCACAGTAGCCATACCGAGTTGTTTTAGCTCTTTTACTAATTATGATATCATTTATCAAAAAAATCCAACTCATCCAGAAAGCAACATCTGCTAATATATATATATATATATATATATATATATATATATATATATATATATATATATATATATATATATATATATAATATTTTTTATTTTAAAATATATTAAAATAATATTTTTATTTTATTTGTTAAAGTTTATTTTTAATATAAGCACATGAGAGCATGTTTAAAATGAGAGATCATTATGCTGTCATCTGCTAATAAAATGATTTTTCTGAATAAAAATATGAACATGTATAATATTACGAGAATGTCACCATCAATCTTGCAAGATCATTACATTCTCTGAATATTGTAAACTTATTCATTATTTAAAAAAACATTATTTGGCCGAAACGGAACGGGTGGAACGAAACTGGAATGTTCCGGTTGAAATCTGGGCAATATTTTTGAAACTGGCCGAAATTTCAAGCGAGATAAAAATTGTGCCATTTTATCTCAGGTTTTTTACTGGTACAAAACGTTTAGGCCGAAACGAAACAAGATTGACATTTATGGTTTGGGCTACTTGCACATATCTCAACTAATCCTACAAGTACTGAAAATAAGCCTCTAATAACCATCATATTAATAATCACATATGTAAACACCTAAAAAAAAAAAAGAAGAGAACAAAAAACCGGTTCATGAATATAAATACGAGGAGAGAGGGAGTGGGGGGATTTTTCCTTCTCTCCCAGCCAAACCCCTTTCTTTTCTTCCCTTCTCAGCCGAACCCCTTCCTTTTTCTTTCTCTCCCAGCCGAACCATCTCCATCTCTTTCCTTCCCAACTCTCCTTCTTCCCAACTGAACCAGCCCCACCTCCACTCCTCACAGCCAGCCGAACCTTAGGCTGAAATAAAGGAGAGGATTTGGGTGAATGTGTATGAAAAATTGAGACTTAGAAGGAAATAAAGGGACCTTTGCCGAGAGGAAGAAGAAATCAACAAGAGAAAAGAAAGAAGTGTTTCAAATCTTTCAAAAATAAAAATTGTGAGAAACAAGAGGTAAGAGTTATAAAACTCTCTTCTTTTCTTCTAAAATATATGAAAAATGAGATTAACAAATCATGTGAGGGGGGCTGATTTTGTTAAGGGGCTGGCCGGCTTTAAATGTGTGGTTTGTTGGGATTTTATTGAAGGAATAGGTGCTGAAATTTTTAGGTTTAATGTGTGTTTCGGTTGGAAATTTTGTTGATAAATTATGTGTTGAAATTTATGGTTTAAATGTGTGATTTTGTTGGGATTTTGTTGATGGATTATATGTTGAAATTATGGTTTCAATGTGTGCTTTAGTTGGGATTTTATTGAAGGAATAGGTGCTGAAATTTTTGGGTTTAATGTGTGTTTCGGTTGGAAATTATGTTGATAAATTATGTGTTGAAATTTATGGTTTAAATGTGTGATTTTGTAGGTGATTTACACCTCTCCTTTCATATGACATGTATTAAGTATTTTAAATTGAATATTATACGAATACAATGGGGTTTATACTAGATTGTTGAATGCTTTAATGTGATTATTGATTGATTAGCTTCGGCTAATGACATCCGAAAGGATGGCCGAGATAAACGATTGATTAGCTTCGGCTAATGGCATTCGAAAGGATGGCCGATGGCCGGGATAAACGATTGATTAGCTTCGGCTAATGGCATCCGAAAGGATGGCCGGAACCAAAGAATGTTAGTTTCGTTTAACGACGTCCAAAAAGGACCATGGGGGAAAAGAATAGTTGACCTCAAATCTGAGTGCTTTATATGAATATTTAGAGTAATGATATTGTTGCTCGAAAAATGAGAAATGAGTTCCTATATTTCCACCATCGAATTGCTTTATGTATATGCAGAAATTTCAACTTGCTAGTGTTTCTTTTAACCGATAGGTCATTTGGACAAAATTATTTAATACTACCATTAAGTAACTGCATTTCATTAAATGTTTATACTACTGCAGGGACGTCACAACCACGAGAGGTCTAGGGAACCTAATACAAGGGAACCTACTTTTGCAAAGAACCACGTAGAATGCATTCTAATTTAAGATGTGTTTGGGTTGAAGCAATGTAATGAATGGTTAATTTGTTATTAGACCCTTTTGTAAAAAATGTGTAAATACCACTAGTAGATTAAGAACGTAAACTCATATCCATGTATGTATATTTCTAATCTAAATCTTTAGTTGTGAAAATTGTAGTATTGTACGCTTATGCGAATCTTTATTTTCTTTAATGGAACGTTTATTGTATGGATGATATTTTATCGATGTGAAGGGATATGGAATGTTGAAAAAAAATATTACGGGTTGTTACAACATAGCTCAAAACCGAGTTTAAAATATGATTTTTTTTTTGTAATTAGTAGTAGACTTGGTATAAATAGAATCATCACCATTTACATCTTTCAGTTGAATAAAATATTTCTTCGGTAAGCTGTATTTGAAAAAAAATGAATTAATTCATGTTTATTTATCTTGATACTTCAAACCATAGTTGTCAATACCGTTCAGGTCGCCGTTCCGGTTTTTCGATTGGAACCGAACGTTCCGGTTTCGGACCGTTCCGGCGTGCCGTTTCGGTGTCGTACTGTTCATATATAATTAATTTTATATATATATGAAAAAAATAAAATATTAATTTAACAAGCATAATTAAAATTCAACATAAATTAACTTTAAATTATACAATACAAACACAAAGTCAAACAAACATAAATAAATATAATTTTTATTTTTTATAAAATCAAAATTGATGCAACAATTTTATTTTATATATATATATATATATATATATATATATATATATATATTATTGTTTTGATTTTGATTTTGGTTTTTTATTTTTATTTTTTTATAATATATTTTTTTTAATTTTAATATATATATATATATATATTTATATATATATATAGCATGTACAACCGAAGGTTGTCCAGCTGGACAACCAAATTCTCAAATCTCAATTTCCATATCCCAGTATCCCACATCGATGAAATCATCAAAGGAGTTTCATCCCGTGGCTTTAAATGTTATCCTACAATAACATGTCAAGGCAAATAATTGCTTCTATAAAACTCAATCAACTTGACTTACAAAGTTACAATATCTGCTCACTTAAAATGATGTCAGTGACATCCGATGTGTGCAAGTTAAAAAGTTAAATTATTTTTTTATGTAGCCGAAACGCCACACCCGGAACAGAACTGAGGCGTTCCGGCCGGAATTTGGCCGGAATTTCCAGAACGGACCAGAATTAAAACCGAAACGAAAACGATGCCGTTTTGTCTCGGTTTTTTGAACGGAATGGAACATTCTGGCCGTTCCGACCGGAACGGAATGGAATTAATAATTATGCTTCAAACTACTGACTCGAAGGATGAGGTGTGATGATTAAATAGCTTTACAAAAATTAGTTGTTTTTACTTTCAATGCCTTCAAGCAAGCATTTTAGAATGCCTTCGTGTCTTCCTAATCGATATTACTACTATTTTTTTTAATTATTATTATTATAGTATATAATTCTCACTAGCATTAAAGATTAATAAGAAGTGTTTTTTTTTCTTAAATACTTTTAATACAATAATATGAGGAATAAATATTATAAAATAAAAAAAAATCACCTTTTAATTCTAATTTTATCCTCTTTTGTTAAAGATTATTTCTTAGAAAAATTTGATTCTTGGATTTTAGATTGTTTTGGTGATTGTATCCTTCCATGCAAATTTATTATAAATCATTAATATGTGTTAGTATCAAAGTTTGATTTTTTTTTTTTAATTTTATCCTTCCATGCAAATTAATTATAGCTTTAAGTTTCATTTCGGTCCTAATTCTTTTAATTTTCGGTTTTGTTTTAAATTATTTAATTTTATCAGTATCAATGTTTGGATTTATTTCAATTTTGTCCTTCAAATTAAATTTATTACATATGTTTTTTTTTAATCCCTTATAACTTTAATCTCGGATTTTCTTTTAGTGCCTCTATTTTTTTATACATATTTCTTACATAGTTCTTATTTCTGTTTATGTTTATATGTACATGCTCTTAATATTTGTTTTCCATTTTTCTTTATTTCCAATGTTATGAAGTTTTTTTTATTTAATGTTCAAATTTTAATATGTGTTGGTGATTATTTGAGAATTAATAATTATTATAATTTCTTTTTTTATTCTCTCGAGTCAAATAATTTCTTAAAATCTGATAATATTTATTTTTATTTTATCATTTATTTTGTTTTATAATTGCTTTTTTGTTAATATTGTTAGGTTTTGTATTTTCTAATTATTATAGATAAGACATTCAAAATAATCATAATGATTATTTGTTTGTTTTGTTTTCTGTTAAATATATCAGACTAATTATATTTCTTTATATTTATTTAATATTAGCGCCTTAATATATATATAACCTAGGTTTTTTGGGAGAAAATATTATTGTCATTGCTCTAAAATAATTTTAATATAATATTATGAGTAATAAATCTTATAAAATAAAAAATTATGAAATATTGTTTTTCTAACAATAATTATGGTCTCACCAATTATTATTATTTCCATTGTTGTTAAGGTTTTTTTGAAATATTTACATTTGAATTTATTTTGTGAAATAATGTTTTTCTAACAATAATTATGGTCTCACCAATTATGATTTTTTCCATTGTTGTTAAGGTTTTTTTGAAATATTTACATTTGAATTTGTGTTGATGTTCAGTTTAAAATTGATATTTATTATTTTTTCTCTTTGTTGTTTTTTAGATTCTTTTTATTGATCTTTCAGGTCAATTTTTTATTTAAATCTACCTATATTTATTTTTATTTTGTCATTTATTTATGGTTTTTTTCTTATAAATATGTGAGACTAATTATATATTTTCATATTTATTTACTATTAGCACATGAATATATATATATATATATATATATATATATATATATATATATATATATATATATATATATATGTCAAATTGATTATATATTTGTATATTTATATCAAATTAAAATATATGAAACCAATTATATGTTTTAATATTTATTGAATATTATCACCTAAGAATTTATAGAGAGAGAGAAAAATGACCTAAGATTGTCCTTTAAATTAAATATATTATTGAAAGTATGTCAAATTAATTATATATTTGTATATTTATGTCAAATTAAAGTATGTGAAACTAATTATATGTTTCAATATTTATTGAATATTATCGCCTAAAATATATAGAGAGAGAGAGAGGAAAAATGACCTAGGATTTTTTGAAGGACAAAAATTCATATCAGTATTCTTAAATACATTTAATATAATAATATGATAAATAAATCTTATAAAATAAAAAAACAAATTGGCTTCAAAATTAAATTTTGTGCTCTTTTGTTTAAGTTTATTTCTTATAAAAAGTTTGCAGTGTTTTGATTTTTTAATTATATATTTGTATATTTATGTCAAATTAAAATATGTTAAACCAATTATATGTTTTAATAGTTATTGAATATTATCTCCTAAGAATATATATATAGAGAGAGAAAAATGACCTAAGATTGTCCTTTAAATTAAATATATTATTGAAAGTATGTCAAATTAATTATATATTTTTATATTTATGTCAAATTCAAGTATGTGAAACTAATTATATGTTTGAATATTTATTGAATATTATCGCCTAAAAATATATAAAGAGAGAGAAAAAATGACCTAGAATTTTTTGAAGGACAAAAATTCATATCAGTATTCTTAAATACATTTAATATAATAATATAATGAATAAATCTTATAAAGAAAAAATATTGGCTTCAAAATTTAATTATGTGCTCTTTTGTTTAAGTTTATTTCCTTACAAAAAATTTCAGTGCTTTGATTTTAAGATTGTAGATCTAATATTGGTGGAAAAACAATACATCTCAAAAAAACAAAAGGTAGACAAATTTACCTACATTATCTACAATTAAAAAATATACGAGTCACTTCCCGTTTCAATTAGACTGTTCTTTTTAGACGGCAAATAAATAATTATAGCACGCAAAAAAATTAAGTTTATTTTTAAAAATAAATTCCAATATTTTTATTTTTAATGTGTCAGATCGAATATAACTTAAGAAAAAAAGCAACTCATAAAAATAAATATTAATAAATTTATCTAGGTTATCTATAATTAAAAAATATACGAACCACTTTCCATTTCGATTACTCTATAAAGTATGTGAGACTAATTATATGTTTTCATATTTATTGAATATTATCGCCTAAAAAATATATATAGAGAGAAAAATGACCTAGATTTTTTTTTTTAAAAAAATAATATCAATATTGTTAAATACATTTAATATAATAATATGATTAATAAATCTTATATAAAAAAAAATTTGGCTTTAAATTTAAATTTGATACTCTTTTGTTTAAGTTTATTTCTTTAAAAAATATTTACAATATTTTCATTTTTAATATTTAAAATCTAGTATTATTGGGAAAAAGAAACAACTCAAAAATAAAATTTCAAATTTACTTAGGTTATCTACAATTAAAAAATATGCGAGTCACTTTTCGATTACATTGTTCCTTTTATACGGCAACTAAGTCATTATAGCACGCAAAAAAATTAAGTTTATTTCTTCAAAAATTTACAATATTTATTTTTGTAATGTGTCAGATGAAATATTAATGAGAAAAAAAACAACTCAAAAAAAGTTGACAAATTTACCTAGGTTATCTACAATTAAAAAATATACGAGTCACTTCCCGTTTCGATTTCACTATTCCTTTTATACGGCAAATAAGTCATTATAGCACGCAAAAAAATTAAGTTTATTTCTTCAAAAATTTGCAATATTTTTATTTTTAATGTGTCAGATGTAATATTACTAGGGGGGAAAAAACAACTAAAAAAAAGTTTTCAAATTTACCTAGGTTATCTACAATTAAAAAATATACAAGTCACTTACCGTTTCGATTTCACTGTTCCTTTTATACGGCAAACAAGTCATTATAGCACGCAAAAAAATTAAGTTTGTTTCTTCAGAAATTTTCAATATTTTTATTTTTAATGTGTCAGATGTAATATTACTGGGGAAAAAAACAACTAAAAAAATAGACAAATTTACCTAGGTTATCTACAATTAAAAAATATACGAGTCACTTTCTGTTTCGATTACACTGTTCCTTTTATACGGCACATAAGTCATTATACCACGCAAAAAAATTAAGTTTATTTTTTCAGAAATTTACAATATTTTTATTTTTCATGTGTCAGATGTAATATTACTGGGGAATTTTTTTTTTTGACAAATTTACCTAGGTTATCTCTAATTAAAAAAAATATACGAACCACTTCCCATTTCGATTACACTATTCCTTTTAGGCGGGGAAAAATTTAATTTGTTTCATATTTTATCTATTATAATGTTACTAATTAAATATTTAAACAACTAATTACAGCATGTAAAAAATCAATTAGTTTTCTACATAGAAAAAACCCTAACGCAATGCGCGGGCAAGCATACTACTTATACCATACAAAAAACTCATTTCTAACATATTTGATCTATTGCAATTTTAGTAATTGAACATTAAAATAACTAATTATAGCACGCAAAAAATATAAGTTTATTTGTGGAAAAAAATTTTATAATGTGTCAAATCTAATATTACTGAGATAAAAAAGCAACTCAGAAAAAAAAATTCCTTACGTCATCTGCAATTACAAAATATACGAACCACTTTCCATTTTGATTATACAGATTTTATCAATTATAATTATACTAATTAAATATTAAAATAATAAAATATAATATATATAAAAACAATCAAATTTCTACATAGATAAAAAAAAAAATGGGCATATCGGTCGTGATTGCTAGAGTAGGGCCATAATAGACAGAGATGATAATCGGTTACACCTGTACTTCATTACATTGCAAAAATTAAATATCTTTCTGCTGCCAAATTCACTGTTCACCAGCACCCACCACAGTGGATTTTTTTTTCTTTCCCTTTTTTTTTAAAATTTCACCTGTTAATTTTATTTGTTTATTTTTGAGTTAATTAATTGAATTATTAAGGCTATAAGGATATTTATTAGATTTTATAGAAGTAAATAGGTTAAATAATAGTTATTAAGGCTCAAGAAATAATAATAATAATAATAATAGTAATATAAGTTTGAAAACACACATTTCTTTCTCAATAATTTAATGTTATTTTTATATAGATATCTACTTTTATAATAATATAAATAAATAAATAAATTTTAAAAAACAAGGTTATTAAACCTGGATTGGCAAATAACCTCAATAACAAACAAACAATTAATCCATTTTTTTAAAATTTAAAGGCATTAAATCAACATCGGAATTTTTATTAAAGAAAAAAAAACAGGTTTCGGCTTTTGATTAGAAGCCAAAACTAGATCTACAACCAACCCTTCAAGACTACCATGCTGACCTGATGAACTCAACTGGTTCAAACTACATTGCCACAATAAAATCCATTTACTCATTGCGGATGAATTGACAGCAAAATGGGAAAATGAATAATTTACGAGCTCAAAACCTGAAGGGTCGATTTGATTTTTTATTTCAGCACCATAGAATCGGAGTCGGCCAAAAAAACTGCCTGCGGTGGAAATGTAATTACAGGGCTGAGCATGAACAGAATTATCTGGCGGCCGGCCGTGCGATGGACTCTTCAAGCGCCCGGTAATTCTCAGTTCCACCCAGATCCAAAGAACCCAAGTTGACTGAAGAATGACCGGAATTTCTGGACATTTCATCGGAGACAGCTTCCCTTTCAATTAAGATAGCATCTTGGATCTCCTTGAGAAGTTCTGACATGGATGGCCTCATGTGACCATGAGGCCGGACACACATCAGAGCTTTCTCGGCTACCTTCCACATTGACTGGATGTCATATTCACCGCATAGAGAGGGGTCAATGATTCCCTGGATATCCCCCCTCTCAATGTGTAATTTTGCCTGTCATTCAAGACCATCATCAACATTAGCAATTTCTAGAAATGAAAAGAGTGAAGCTCTCATGGAATTGTATTGTGACAACCAAATGTTCTGAGCAGGAAATAAGGAACATTTCCAAATATGTTTAGCTCGCACCCTAATGAATGATTTCAACCTCTTCGAGAGACAAACTGAAAGTGAAAAAAGAATCTGATGTAAAAGACCCATTAAAAGCTGAACATTTCATGAAACCATTCGCGAGAAGCTTATGA
The DNA here is from genome assembly GCA_029228465.1 of Salix viminalis. Taxonomy (NCBI): domain Eukaryota; kingdom Viridiplantae; phylum Streptophyta; class Magnoliopsida; order Malpighiales; family Salicaceae; genus Salix; species Salix viminalis. The sequence continues at coordinate 7,094,636 of CM055441.1, read as the reverse complement.
CTTCGATCTACAAGTTGCAAATTTAAGAAAAAATTCTGCTAGAAGCTTCGATCTTGATTTTGAACAGAGCTTGTTGACAAGAAAAGAGAGACAAGGCGTGTTTATAATAATAACACTAATCATATTTATTCAGCTTAAAGCATTTTGCCTAAAGCAACTTGCTGATTCCAGATATAGAGTATTTTTGGATTACTACTAAGTCTTGAATAAGTCATGCAAATGTGAATGGTTGTTCAGATAATGATCATCAATGATGAAGTTCCCGTAAACACATAAAATTCCAAGCCTCTAGTCCTTGGACAATCAACAAGCTTACCCATTGTACTATATTGCGACAATTTATACCAAAGCTCTCGTTAGATATGGCTTCTTGACCAGACATCAGCTCCAGGAGAATGACACCAAAACTATAAACATCACTCTTGTCTGTTAACTGTTGCGAGATGTAATACCTGTGTATCATAGAGCAAAAATTATTAATGCAATGTGATAAGAAACAATAGCGTGCGTGGCTAGCTAGTTAAAAACCGCAGCAGATTTCTAGATACAACTGTCATGTCTCAAACTTAAATGTAACCTTGTCATTTTATCTGCCTGGATGTCGTAAGCAGATTATTAATATTCACTTCACAATAGCGTGGTATTTTTAAGTTTAAAATCATCTAACAATGCCGCAGCAACACATCATTTTTTCCCAGATAATACTGCTTAAATCGATCTATCATAACATTAAAGAAAAGAACCTTACTCCGGATCCAAATACCCTACAGTGCCTCGAACCACGCTGGAGACATGTGAAGCTCCATCTACTGCAAGTTTTGAAAGGCCAAAATCTGCAACCTTCGCTCTCATGTTTTTGTCAAGAAGAATGTTGCTGGTTTTTAAATCCCTATGTATAACGGCTGGAACACAGCCTGTATGAAGATATTCAATCCCTGAACAAGTACGAAAACACAATCATTATAGCACCTCAACTGCAGCTCTTATTTAGGTTATAGGCTCCAACCATGGTGGAGGATAGATAATACGTTAGGAACAGAAAAAAGGAAAAAATGGCTTATCATAAACCTTTTGCAGCATCTTCAGCTATCTCAAGGCGCCTGATCCAATTAATACTTCTTCCTCGTTTTAATGGACCTGCCAAAGTATAAAAAAACTGTGAGTGTCAATGTAAATTGGTCCAATTCAAAAACACTTGAAAAATTACCATAAAGATGTTCCTTAAGTGTTCCATTGTGCATGAACTCATAAACAAGCATACTCTTCCCAACTTCTTGACAAAATCCAAGAAACTGTACCAGGTTTCTGTGATGTATCCTTGAAAGAAGACTCACCTGTGTGAATGGCAGCACAAATTGATTCACAGTTTCAGCTCAACTGAAAAATATACTACCAATACAGCATGATTTTCAATCAAACTACATTCCCAGAGAACAATATTCATTTTAGGAAGACGTGCATGAAGTTCAAAATTGTATGTGTGTTTTCAAATCAGCTTCAATTCTTATACAGTTTATAAAAACAGTTAAATAATATAAAGGATTTTATCCATTTATTTAACCAGGTACTTCCAATACTAGGAAATTTATGGACTTGTTAATTTTCCTTTCTCTCATATCCAATGGGAACTGTTATTAAAGGATTGAGGAGCTCAACTGTCGCATGTTTTACAAGTTCACGAATCCTCATCTATCTGATTTTTTTCTAAGGTAGATCCAGGTAATTTGATTTATAATAGGCTAAGTCAATCTTGTCAAAATTCAGATGACATCCATAGCACTATCAATAAGAACTTAATTTACAACAAAAAAAAATATCAACATTTTAATCAGAAATTCTACATCTTTTAGATTCAACAGGTATGGGGACACTATACATGATTTGCACAAGAATGTTCGGAAGCCAACGTAATTCTTTATAAAAAGTACTTAATGCATTTTCTAAAAAGGTTCAGGACCAATGGCATCTAGATAGAAGCAAGAATCCTCTGTACATTCAGTTAAACAATTCCAACCAGCATATATCTATAATCGAGTAAAATCATATGAGCCTCCAGCAGCAATTTAATTTCAGCAATAACAAACACAATCTAGCATTCAAAGAATATGAATTTAAGTAATCTCATTTACAAATGCAATTTAGTTGATGAATAAAGTTCAATTTACCTCATTTGAAAACTCTCGCTTTCCCTGATAAGAATTGCTGGTTAGAACTTTCACTGCAATTTCCCTTCCATCTTTCATTTTTCCATAGTACACAACTCCAAAACCTCCAGAGCCTATTTTCTTCTCAAACTTTTTTGTAGCATCTTCAATCTCAAAGGATGTGAAACAGTGAGCAGCTTCTCCAGGAGCGTCACTCAAGGTGGAAATTACCCTTTGCACAGGCAGGGAATCCCGAAGTTGTTCTAAAACAGACAAAGTATGTTTTATCACCTGAGAAGTCTGGCAGGCTAGACAAAAACTTCAAAATTGTTTTATAGCCATACCTTGTTCAGGGTGTCTTTTCTTTCCTTTTTGCATGAGCAAGTAAGACACTATTGTAGTTATTAGAAGAACAGCAGCTCCAACTGACAAGCCGATGATAATACCCATGTGCCTCCCTCTTCTCGCTCCTTCATGAAGATTTATGTTTCCAGAGTAGCTGTGATTATACCAAGAAAACAGAGTCAAATATATTCGATTTAAACATCCAAAAATGTGATTTTATACATGAGACTTGTAAAATCTCCATCGATGTGGAGTAACCAGGTGAAAAGAGGGGTATCAAAGAAACTTCGGGCTAGGGCTCTCAGGGTTAAATGTTATTGGACTAGCATGTCCTTGGATGATTATAAATGTGGGAAAGCCAACTTGAACACATATAAAGAATAATTTAGAAATCCTCAATTAAAAAGACCAACACATTAAACCACATGCAGTTGTTAATAAATACTTCAATATAATATGGCTATGTACTTATCATGTCTAGAAGTATTTGAATAGCTTCTCATTATGGTTGAAAAATAACACAATAAAACATTGTAGTCTAAATAAAGAATTCTTTGTCCATGATCAATAATATGCAAAATTCAGCATATTAATAAACTATTGCAAAGTGGGGTGTGGATGCACGCATGCGTGCATATGTAGGTGTGAGCGAGATTGAAAGAGAGAGACTCACTTCAAAGTCACCTTTCTATTGATACCCGATGGTATTGTTCCGGATAACATATTATTTTGCACATATCTGCAATCATCCCATTTGTTAGGCATGTAAATTGTTAGGAAAAAACTGGATAAAGAACAGTGAAATGAATAATTTGCTTAGACAATTAATTTTTTGTTTCCTTGCAACTTTCCAAAAATATATCCACATAAAGTTGTGACATTGCTTCAAATCATCATTCATCAAGCATGGCAGAAATATGTATTAATTATTAAATTATCATGGGAAATTTGTTAATGAATATTATAAATCATATTTTGAGACGTCATTTAATAACTTAAACTTTGGGTTAAGATGGTTATTTGATATGGTATCAAACACTTACTAATCGAATGATCACGAGTTTGAATCTCACCACTCCATTCTAATTAATTAAAAAATATAAGCATAAGGTAGTGTCGGCTTGTGCAAATTTCCAGCCCAATAAAATTGCTTGAAGCTAGTATAAATTATATCTGGGGACCTCAACTAACAACTTAAGTTTTTGGTTAAAATGGTTCTTTGACAAGGTTATGCATAGATAAATGACATCCAGGTTCTGATAACTTACAGTTCCCTCAAATTTGGTAGGTTCAGTAAGGAGGATGGCAGCTCACCCGTCAACTGATTGTTCTCAAGATGACTGTCAGATATGGTGATCATGTTAGGTTAATATTTTAATAAAATCAAGATTAAACACCATGATTAAGAAAAAACATCCAGCATTACATGATCTCCAAGGCTGTGCATCCAGTAAAGTCAGGAATAGGACCAGTTAATGAATTTCCATCGAGCCATCTGCACATAAGACAGGTGGATATGATGATGCGGGACTATTACAGCAGTGTACTTTGAAATTTAATTCCTCATCCAGCCAAAAGATAAGAAGCTTGAAACTTACAATTCAACTAAACCTGTCAACTTCGTCAATCCTGAAGGAACAGTCCCAGACAAATTCTTGCTAGACAAGGAGCTGCCAGACCAGGTACATAAGCTATTTCAGCCATATGAACGGAAAAATTCTCCTCATACATTGTGAGGGACTTTGATAAATGAAGGAATGAATCTGACAACACATAAAATAAAATCACAAGTGATAAATCATTACAGCTTAATAATCTGTGGCCTTGCATCAGAGTTGCACTGCACCCATGACCATGGAACTGGCAGGCATGGGTCACCGCCTTCTTGTGCCCAATCTGCTGTTGAGTAGAGTAAAATCACACCGGAAATAACATCTCCTGCACCTCATGCAAATTAAGTATCAGATGCGTATTTGGTTTCAAGTTTTCACATTATCCAACATGTGATGTGCTAGATAGATAATCCCCTTGATGGCAAAATGGAAAATGGCAATGTCAAATTAACAGAACTTATGCTTCAAACACAGTTTAAAACACCAAGATTTCAGGTCTTCAGCTAAAGTCCACGGTCAAGATTATAAGAGTGCATGCAAGGAATGTTGTTCTACTAACCATCTAGAGAACCATCATTTTTCTCAAGATACTTGTTTATCTCCATTGCGTTCAGAAGTGGTCCCCTGGAAGAATCAGAAGTCTTTCCAAATCTAAAATTTAATACGAAGGGTAGGGATAGGTTGGTATATCCAGGTTCATAGAGACGGTATTTTCCTTGAGCATTTTCTTCGATATTGACAACAGCTTTGCTCATTTCAGGGTTCCCTGGGAGTACCAGCCTGAATTTTCTGGACTCAGTGGGATCCAGATCTTCAATTTCAGCGAAGTACGTGAAAGCCCACCCAAAACCAGGAAAACCATCCAAATTCAACCGATATGTGAGTGATCCATTCATGCCAACTACAGCTGTTTGCATTACTTTCTCCGGAGGCCTTTCGTCAATGTTGACATTGATTGGCATGTCAGTTGAAACTTTCTTGGTACCAGCAGCAACATCTACAAGATAATTCGCTTTCTTCACAGAGTCTGACTCCCATATTCTGTCATATGGGTCATCAGGGTACCTGGAAAAAAACAGTTTTTATATTATTTGATGGTTGTGTGCGGGCGCGCATGTGTGCACATGTCAAAAGATTTGCATGAAGGAAAAATTGATATATTACTCTTGAAGAAGCAACAAATTTGGGAGCTAAATTATTTCAACTATGAGGAATAGAGGTATTTGTGTGCATCATTTAAGTTTGTACAATTTAATGTGTTTTTTATTCTCTATCTCTCTTAGAGTTTAAGCAGAAGTAGCTTGAAAAAGCATTCAGATAAATGTACATCAGTAAAAACAACATCATGTTGCATCTTAAACCAGATATTTAGAGCATACCTGACAGGATCCACACTATCGGCACCAAAATTGATTCTGGCAGACACACTGAGATAAAATTGGTTTTCAAATGCTGTAAAATAAACTGAACCATTGAATTGTCGGAGCTCAAGGGTAGATATGAACGGCTTCCCAGTTGTAGCATTCGATAGGCATACACTGATAGATGAACTTGAAGCCAGCAATATTAGCTCTATAGATTCTATGGTATTAGCATCAGAAATAACAATGGTAGACCAATGAGTTGGCCCAACAGAAATGTCAAATTTTGGATAGACATTATTGCTGTCAAAGTCACCATACAAGAATGTCGCCCTTAAAAGATATCTTGTCCTACTTGTAACATCCAATCTATAACAGTACTTCCTGGAATCTGCAGGGAAATGTCTCACTGTAGTGTATTGCTTCCGTCTCTCATTCGCAACTGATATGTTTGCTACTTCTCCATAAATAAAATTAACATCTGAAGTCCATGATAGTCCAAGTGCATCAGTGAAGTTTGCAGGGCCACCACAGTCCAAACTCAGAAAACCTGTTTTAGTTCATGCATATTCACATTATTAGGAGAGACAAAAAGATAAAACATTCACGCTGTTGTTCGTATACAGAAACAGGATTTTCATGCCAGAAACACGCACAAGAAAGCAAATGCAGAGTGGGGAGAAGGGATTTTGGTCAAAATTTTAGCCCAAAAAAAGAAACACAAATAAGCTGACATTATATCAAATATTACTGACAGCATGTTTCAGGAAAAGGAAGAGCTAACATTTACTATTTCACTTCCCAGGCTAAAATGTGTGCATGCATGTCACAACATGTTATTCAAGTAATCAACTGCTACAATTGAAGTTAGCATTTTTCAAGCATTTTTCAAGTATTGATTACATTTTCATTACCTTTATGGATCAAATAAAAAAAAACGAAAATTGTAGCTACAAAGCGGCCCACAAAGTGTTCCACTTCTGCAGTCATTCATAGTATAAATTAACATTGCAAAAATAAATAAATCAAAACTCCAAGAACAGGTAATTAGAAAACCTTTACCAATATAATAAGAGGTAAATTACGACATAGAATATATATATCAAAACTATAAATAGTTTATTAATTGCTGATTATCAAAAAAAAATTATGCATCAAAACTAGAACCCCACATGAATTTCTTTGTTTGCCAGTCGCTAACCAGAACATCTATCAAATTTCATTCCTATATACGGATGTAAAAAAGAAGAAGAAAAAACACCAGACAAACCAAAAGAAAGCTCTTTACTTTTCCATTTTTTTCTTGTTGACCTTATAGCTCTATAAAATTTGCGTCTTTGAATCTCATATTCAAGAAAATCAAGAAGAGCAAAGCGATCAACAACAAAAACAAAAGAAAACGTTTAGTCAAGTACTGAGAGGTATTGTACTGCTAATATAGTAATAATAATACTAAACACATGTATGGATGGTTTAGCACATAAAGAAAAAATACAGAGAGAGAGAGAGGGAGGGAGAGAGGTACCAGGTTGAGCAGAGGCGGCGTGAAAGAAAAGAAGAAGAGGGAAAAGAAGCGGAAGCCAAGACCCCATGTTCTCTCGAGTCTCGACCAACTGAGTTAGATCAGAAACCCATAAAACAAAACGATTGCAGAGCCAAAGAAAGAAACCTCAGAACAAAGCAATAAAGGAGAGGAGCCACTCTGCTCTTTACATGGGATTAAAAGTAAAAAAAAGCAGAGGTTTTCTTTGAGTTATTTCAAGTCCCATACGAAAGAAAACTATCTGCCGATGTCTTTTTATCACTCTCGGGGATGAGAGAGAGAGAGTTGTCAATGTGAAACAGTGGAAGTGAATGATTTGGAGAGAGAGAGAGCGAGTGGAAAAGTCCTGCGGTCATAGAGAATCACACAGCATACCGCGATCTCTCTGCTTCTTCTTCTTTCTGGTTACTTTGGGAATGGTGGCAAGTGAAGTGGAAAGTAGGGCATGGGGGGACCTTAAAGTGGCTTTATGTGCTTAACTTGGACTCCTGTACTACTGACGTTAATTCTGTTCCGTTTAAATAATTGAGATAAAATAGTATTATTTTTGTCTCGGTTTTAATTCCGGTTCATTTCAAAAATTTCAGCCGGAACACCTCGGTTCCGTTCCGAGTTCAAAATCTATTTTTTTTATTTTTTAAAAATTATTTTTGACATCTATACATCAAAATAATTTAAAAACACCAAAATATTTTAAATAAAAAATAATTCAAATTTTAATTATGCTTATTAAATTAATATTTTATTTTTCATATATATATATATATATATATATATATATATATATATATATATGAACAGTTGACACCGAAACGGCACGCCGAAACGCTTCGAAACCGGAATGTTCCGTTCCAATCGAAAAACCGGAATGACGACCGGAACGGTATTGACAACTATGCTACTGACTTGATCGAATGCTGGGTGGAATGAAAGATTAATTGTAATGGTACGCTCTTGTTTAAAAGATTTTTTTTATTTATTTATTAAAAAATATTTTTATATCAACACCAAAATAAATATTTTTTAAAAAATAATTTAAACATATTAAAAATAATTATTTCAAATTAAAAATTAATATTTTTCAAAAAAAACTGTTAAAACATACTTCCAAGTTGCAACAACCCCGAAATGATAATCCATGCGATTCCAATCAGTTAAATAAAGAGGAACCCATCATCATTCCTTGGCCACCTCAAGTCACATCATTGCTCTATCTTCTTCTTCCCATGATCCCTCCCAGGTGCAAAAACACCTCACAACCTCTTGAAAACTTGTTTTAAACAGGAAAAAAACATTAAATAAATTCTAATAAAACAAACTGTGTATTTTATGTTTTAAAAGATATTTCTGAAAAAAAAAGATTTTTTTAATTTTCCTTACTTCAGATTAACATATTTTTAGTGTTTTTTAATATGCTGATGTAAGAAATAATTTCAAGAAAAAACATGTATTTTGAAGTTAAAACACTTTTAAAAACAATTGTTATTATATTGTTAAAGATTACGCTTCTTATTAATCTTTAATGCTAGTGAGAATTATAAACTATAATAATAATAAAAAAAATTAGTAATAATATCGATTAGGAAGACACGAAGGCATTCTCAAATGCTTGCTTGAAGGCATTGAAAGTAAAAACAACTAATTTTTGTAAAGTTATTTAATCATCACACCCAATCCTTCGAGTCCCTAGTTTGAAGTATCAAGATAAATAAACATGGATTAATTCATGTTTTCAATTACAGCTTACCGAGGAAATATTTTATTCAACTGCAAGATGTAAATGGTGATGATTCTATTTATACCAAGTCTACTACTAATTACAAAAAAAAATCATACTTTAAACTCAGTTTCGAGCTATGTAATTATTAATATGATGATTATTAGAGTCTTAATTTCAGTACTTGTCGGATTAGTCGAGGTATGTGCAAGTAGCCCAAACCATAAATATCAATCTCGTTTCGTTTCGGCCGAAACTTTTGTACCAGTAAAAAAACTGAAATAAAACGGCACAATTTTTATCTCGCTTAAAATTTTGGCCCGTTTTGAAAATGTTGCCAATCTGTCAGAACATTCCAGTTTCGTTATGTCTATTCCATTTCGGCCAAATAGTATTTTTTTAAATCATGAATATGTTTACAATATTCAGATAATATAATGACCTTGCAAGATTGATGGTGATATTTTCATAATATTATACATGTTCATAATTTTATTCAGAAAAATCATTTTATTGTGGTTTTTCAGATTAAATTGCACGATTCTAAGTAATTTTATTTTTGGATTTGAACTATTTTTTTAATTAATATATTTAATTATATATATACATAAACAATACAACCTCGAAACGGCACACCGAAACATTCTAAAATCAAAACATTCCGTTCTAATTGAAAAAATGAAGCAACATTCGAAACATAATTAACAACCTTGATCCAAACATCCATGTTAATATATATATATATACACACACTTTAAATAAGGAATCATGCACTGCTAGCTACTAGAAAAACTTACATTAAATATTTCTCGTGATTGAAATTTCATACACAATATTCAACAGACTCTTCTTCTTCTTTTTTTCAAATTCCATCATGCATTACGTGATATTTAAAGTTGGATTTATGGAATCTTCAAAGTCTTCGGTTTTCATATAACAGGTTTGCTTCTCTTCAAGTTGCTACTCTAAAACAAAAGTTTTTTACAGCATAATGATCTCTCATTTTAAACATGCTATCATGCAGGCTTGTTAATTCCGTTCTGTTCTGGCCGGAATGATTAAAACATTCCATGCCGTTAAAAAAACCGAGACGAAACGGTATCGTTTTCGTCTCGGTTTTAATTGCGGTCCATTCCGGAAATTCCGGATGGAACGCCTCGGTACCGTTCTGGCTCAAAATCATAATATTTCTTTTATTTTAGAACATTTTACTATCATAATATTTTAGAATTTTAGAGATGTTTCTAATTTTGAGATTATGTTTGTTTGACTTTGTGTTTGTATTGTATAATTTAAAGTTAATTTATCTTGAAATTTAAATTATACTTGTTAAATTAATATTTTATTTTTTTATATATATATATAATTGATTATATATGAACAATGCAAAGCCCGAAACGCTCCGAAACCGAAACGATATTGACAACCTTGCTATCATGTGCTTATATTAAAAATAAATTTTAAAAAATAAAATAAAAATATTATTTTAATATATTTTAAAATAAAAAATATTATATATATATATATATATATATATTAGCAGATGTTGCTTTCTGGATGAGTTGGATTTAGTTTGATAATTGATATATCATAATCTATCCTTAACGGTGACTTGGCAGACGTCGCTCGCTTTCTCGATGAGTTGGATTTGTTTTGTATCATAACAAACTTACAATCCAAATGATAAAAGACAGCCGTTTAATTAGCATTAAAAATAAAATAAAATAAAATAAAAAGCACTGGCAGCCTAGTGTATAGGTACCACCAGATAGGCTGACTGCACCAAGTTGGTGGTCTGACATTTTTTTCATTCTACAAAAAATATCAAGACAATTAAATTATTTTATAAAAAAATCTAAGATTTTGATAATTAACTCTATATCAAGAAATATTAAAAAACAATAAAAAAAAACTTTATTCAAATCTAGTAAACATATTGAATGCATAATCCATGACATGTTATCGAAATAACTTTATAAAAAAATAAAAACAAAACAAAAATATCAATTTCTAAAACACAAGTAATTATATAACTAAATTTCTTCTGTGTTTTCTCAAATTAAATGTCAGGTGATAAAATCAATAAATTTAATTTAATTAAAAAAAAACTCATTTTTTAACAAAGGCAAAAACAAACCCCCCAAGATAACCCTTGTTATATTTAAAAGAAAGATAAATAATGTAGAATGAGAGTAAAAAATAATGTTCGAGGATGATATATATATATATATATATATATATATATATATATATATATATATATATATATATATATATAAAAGGCAAGTGAATCTTGTAAATCCGGATTAAAACCTTAAACCCGCAATCCATTAATTTTTTTTTATCTTTGATCAACTCAGGAGCTCAACACCTGAAATATTAAATGTTTAAGGATGAAATAAATATATTTAATTTAAAAAAACCCTCAGAAAAAATAATTTCAACAAACATAAAAAAGATGGCAAATCATGTTATTTTCAAAGTGACTAAAAATACCACAAAAATCAATTAAAAAAATAAAAAAATGCTACTCGAACTTAATAAAGAAGCTAAATATTCTACCTTTCAAGTAATGATCAATATATATATATATATATAAAGACCATAATGTTCCTAGACTCAAAGGCATGCTACTTTGACATATATCTTTTTAGCATGGAGTATAATATAACTGTTTGACATATATTTTCAGTCAGCCTTCCTTTTGGTTTGGATAGAAACTTCATCTCTGAATTTAAATATTTTTTAACCTTTGAAAACTCTATAATTTATCCAAAAATGCAAATCGTTTTAAGTGCTTATGATTTATATAATTCATGTTGACATTGTATTTCAAAAGTATTTTTAAAAAAATTAAAAAAAAGATTATTTTTATTTTAAATTAAATAATTTTATTATTTTTAGATTATTTTTATATATTGATGTCAAAAATAATTTTTAAAAAAATAATAAAATTATTATTTTAATATATTCCAGAACAAAATATATTTTTAAAAAGAATTGAAACCAGACTGACAAACAGATACCTCATCATCATGCATTATTTTAGCAAACTTTCAACAAGATGGGATGCCTTTTGCTTTTTGGAGTTTTTTAAGGACTACCTTTTACCAAAGTTATGGCTTTGTCGTATCCTTACAAAAAGAATCATAGGTCTTCTCAGACTTGTCTGGAGCATGCACAAGTATTTAAAGAGCTGACAAGAACTATGGTTCCGACAGATCCAGGATACAATTTTAGTATGGCCATAAATAATATAAGTGTATAACTAAATTAATTAAGATACAAAAAGTCCAAAAATTTATAAGCTTATATATATATATTATAAAAAGATGCTACATGAAATTCTAATTTTTTATATAATTCACAGCAAAATTTCGAGGGTGTTTGGGAGTGTAGTTGCGGTTGCTGATAAAATCTCAGCCTAATCCGACAATTGGATTAACATTTCTATTAAATAATCTAAAATTGATTAGTAAGTAAATTTAAGTCAAAATCCAAATTTTCTCATTCAATTATTGCTAGAACCATATCAGCTATTTTATTAAGTCCCCAGTGAACATTTTATAATTTTTATTGTTTTCATTATTTACTTCATTTACAAACTTATTAGAGTTTCACCGTATTGTTACCAAATTTTAATTAGGATTTACATTTATATTTTTTTTGGAGTTGCTAATGACAACTTGCTACTCACATGCCGCATATGCCATTTGCAACACTTGCAGCACGCGAGTCACAGAAGCTATTGACGACTTGCTGAAGTGTGTAATATCCCAAAATATTTTCTCTTACTTAAATGTCCTAAAAAACAAAAGATCTCAAGGGAAAAAAAGATGATTCTGCACAATTAATCAAACAGAAGAAAACATTTGTTAGGCTTTAATAATTTGTTCATCTGCATCAAGAGATCATTTTGTCAATCAGAGCCACAAACCCTGGCTCACAGACCTTTCCTTTTCCTGCCCACAGTGAGATTTTACAATAAGCTATATTGTAAATTAAAATTAAAATTTCCTGAATGGGTCTATACTGGGGACCAAATCAAGAATTAAATTTTTTGACAGGCTGCTGGTATTTTTATCTGAAATCCATGTAACAAAGTAATTGCAAAATGATCATCCATGAATGGTAACAACCATACTTTATTTTCTGGACCTTAAAACTGGCTAGTTGAAAATTCAGAGGTCCAACGCCATCCTTTACAATTCCATCTTCCAGGACTACATAACTACATACAAGGCAGCTTGCTTACAATCATACAGAACCCAGAAAAACACACAAATTTGGACCAACATGTCCATCTTCACACAATTCACAATCTTACTAGTCTACAAAAAAAAACCAAAAATAAACCAGCCTCCAGCAATAAGACACAACAGCAGCTGCATTAGCCTCATTCCAGTCATTAAGCATCAGCAAACCTGGAACACAATTTTGCAGCGGTGTGCGAATTTAGAAGAAGACCAGATACAAAAAAAAATGGACAACGCAAATGGTTAAAGAGGGAACAGAGATTGAAAGTTTCTTTTTCACTTACCCAAGCTCTGAGAGCTTCAAATGAGCTTCAGCATAATCTGCAAAGAAGGCATCCTCATCCTAACGATAAGCCACCAAGACATCAAAGTCAGATATAATTACACTTTAGTGTAATTTAGGACCAGATGATTGTCAAGTTGATGGGGAGAATTTCCATCCAAGGTCAACTTTAGAAAATCTATAAGTTAATATCTAAAAGAAATGAGTGTCTACTCACTTCAGCATATATATCAACAAGGGGGCGGAAGGCTGGATCCTCCAGAAGAACCTTATCAGTTGGAAGCTGGATAAGACCTTCTTTATCTCCACTGAGGAGTTCCCTGTTTAACAGAACCAAAATTTGCATTGGTTACTTGATAGCATCCTCTCTCTTCTTCTTTTTTTAACAAATGATTCAGTATTAGTTTGAGGGGAAAAAGGATATGATGAGACGATAACTAAATAAAAAAATCATGCATTATAACTTGAATTTTGGACAAAATTATATCAACAAAAAACATCTCTGGAGCTGAATGTTTCTCACTTGAAATAGGAGTTGTCGAAAATATTAGGGTTGGGAGTCCAGGGTCCCTCAAACCCAGAACGCTCCTTGTGGCACCTTCCCTGTAATATATATTCAAAATCCAATTATAAACATCAATAAATATAATAAGACGACAATTATTCACATAAATCGCACAAAATGAGCAGCAAAACATGAAAGAAACCATCAAAGAAATTCCATGTTCTTTGAACAGACCAGAGTGTGAGCACCAGATAGGGCAACGATATCTTTGTCACTAAGACCCATATGGCCAAAGACATCCCTTAAATGGTCCGAACCTGAAGAGATAGAAAAAGATCAGGAAATTCACTTGAAAACATAATTACAAAATTTTAGTGATTTCCTTCAGTTTTCAACTTGAACAAACCTTTGGTTGCATCAGGCAAGCGACCTTCTGGAGGTGGATCAGACTTGTCCTGAATAAATGCAAGGTTGATTAGTACTATCATCTAAGAACTGAAGCATGAATTCTGAAAAGGCAGCTAATGACATCAAAATTTGCATCACTATATTTCTTTCTGACATACTGCTTCCTATCTCTACAACTAGTATAACAAAATCATATCAGACTGCTCAGAGAATCACAAATAGATTTGAAATATATACTTCAATTTGCAATGATATCCCAACCAATAATAAGCTATTTTTCATTTTACAGGCCTCGTCCGCATCCCACCAAAGCTACAAAAGCAATCAACAAAAAGTGCAAAATATTTCTAGGTATCAAGAGCAACAGCAGTCAATGGCATTCAAATAGATAGTATCTAATTGTCCCATATGACCACACAGTTCCCTCCAACTCTGAACAACAGCTTTAATTGATAGCAGCACAAGTCAGCCATATCATCATTGTTCAACCTCATTTTCTCCACCACATATGGCCTATCACCACCTAGCATAATGAAACATGTTTTCAATCTAACTGATCCATTAAAGGAGTTGGCAGAACTTAGCTTTGAGCAATTTGGTCACAGGATAACCCTTAATCCACATAACTTTTATGATGGGCAGAACTCTTACAATTTAGTTCAAGCCAACCTCAACCTAATCTTTAGCCAAAGCAAACAAGTACAAGAGCAGTCAATTTACCTTGACAGTTAAGGAATGGTATCATTAAACCACTAAATTATATCTGTCCATTGAACCCGAATTTCAAAAATTTATCCAAAAACAAAAGTGCATGCATTGCAGGTTAGCCTTGTAATGCAGCAGTAGGTGAAAACTCTTAATTCCAGAGCACTTCCTCCTCCATAGAATTTCGTTTACCTATACTATCTATTACCTGAATGACCTACATAGTAATCAAACTCAGCCAAAATTATTGCATTCACTATGAGTTCATACCTATACTATCTGTTACCTAAATGACCTACTAAGTATCAAACTCAACCAAACTGATTGCATTCACTATGAGTTCAAATTTGTGATCTTCAGATAAAAAAGAAACCAACGAGCCACCAAAAGATCCTACTGCACACATCTAGAGAATGATCCTATAAAGTGATCAAAATATATGTACTTTGGACCTTGGACATAACTAATATTTTCCCTAGAAAAAGAACCTCGATATCCGGCACCAAATAACGATGAAAAACACACCACCACGTATGAAAAAGAACTGATAAAGAATGAACTATCGAGAGGAGATCTGATCACGTAACTGGTCTCCCAGGGTGGAAAGGAACCTCAGGCCCTCCAGTAACTTCAACAGCAACAACACCAGCTAACTGCGACGGCAATCAAACACACACAAAAAAGTCTCAATCATAAATAAAATAAAATAAAAGTTTATTATAATATATAAATCAAATTAAGGCAGGGAAAACATTACTTGGTAGAAGTCAGCATAAGACAAGATGGGGAACTGCTCTTTGAGGGGTTCCAAAAGTCTGACAGCAATATCAAGACCATTGTTCGCTGCATGAGAAAGCTCATCTGGGTGTCTGATCGTCCCGAATGGCCCTCCTGTCTTGGTTTTCACATCAAAAGTACCAGCAGAGTGCCATCTACATCATCAACCGCAACAGAAAATATAAAACCCCATAAATACTTGAAACAGTTACCACTATAAAAAATAAAAGATAATAAAACAGTCGGGGGGGATAGCCTTACGCTAATCGGAGCATGAGGGGTGCGCAGTGTTTTTCAGCGATGAATCCTCTGAGCTTCCTCTTGCATTTCTCCACTGCCTTCTGATACTCTTCACTCACTGTAGGGTAGCACTTGCCCATGATGAAAACGGTGATCTCTCTCTCTCTCTCTCTCGTTCTAGCTCACTCCCACCCAGCGACGAAGGGAAGAAGATTTAAGGATGGTAGTCAAGACACGAAGTTTCTGGTCTCTGCCTTAATGAGTCGTTGGACTTTTCTTCGAAGTAGTCGTGGCTATGCTTGGGCCAGCTGTGTTTGAACGGCTCAGATCATGCTGGAATAAATTATTGTCAGTTGAAACTGAGCAGCCAGTGAGATATTGCCACGCATGAATAGTTTAACCTTAATGCTGATCTATCTACGTTGTCTATAGACTTTAGTCGTGGGTTGGATAAAAAAATACAACGGGGTCGTATTTATTTATTTAGTCACTTCTAGAAGCATCATCTCCCGATTCTCCCCCTCCTTTGTTTTCACACCTTCTATTCCTTTTTGTTTTCTATCCGAGAGACATTTATATGGTGAAACTATTTTGTAACGTCGTCGTTTTCACAAAATTTATTATTATTTACCTACACTATCTAGGTTTGCTTGGAAGGTGGTGGAGATCAAGTTGGGTTGTCTTGAGGGCTGAAATTTTATAAAAAAAAAGGGCTGGAATTTCCTCTAACCCTTTATAAACAAAAACACTAAAATTAACTAAAAACAATACAAAGAACTAATATAACAGAAAGGCATAAAAAACAACAATCCTAAAGAAAAGAAGGTAATGAAATAAATAGAGTGAAACAAAGGAAGGTTATGAGATAATTTTGAATATGCATTATGATTCTCACAATAAACTAGGTCTTGGTCTCAGAGCCACATATTTTTTCAAGCCATCAACTTCAAGAGGAGGAAGACTTTATGGATTTTTAGGCAAGAAGCATAAAATTGTTATTACTATTACATGTATGACACCTGTAATATTTCCTGCACTATAATATGCTTATTTTCTCAATATGTGTGACACCCGAGAATAAAGTACACAAAGAGGGAGAAGGTTTATAATAATTCAGAATGTTGTTATAATACAAAATTTATGCAGGAAAAAAAAGGGGCAAAAATGGAATTAAGAAGAGATAGGACTATAAATACCGATTATAAATACCCATCCCTTCTCTCATCCATGGCCGGTTGGTAACTAGAAAAAGGGGGGGATTTCAGATTTTTCCTTCATGAAAGTAGGAGTACACACTCAAAATTAGTAAACTCATATAAGCCTTGGAATTCTAAAGTGGAGGAACACAATCGGGTGGAGAATTAACAAGAAGAAAAGTGAAGAATTGGGGAAGAAAAGAGGGAGAAGAGTGGCTGGTTATATACAAGGAGAAGAAGGCTAAGATTCTTCCAAAACTTGTGAAGTAAAGTTTAGATTTCATCCAAGTAAGGAGTTCCAATTCTAATTTCTATGAAATTAACTTCAATTTGATTAGAAGATCATGATTCTTCTTGAATTGAGAATTAAGGTTTTTTAACACAAAATATTGGAAAAATACAGAAATGAGTGAGAATAAATGGACTAGAATAATCTAGGTACCTTAAAGAGGAGGAAGAAATGAGTGTATAGAAGAGAGGAAGGGAACTCTTGTTTCCCTTGGGCATGTCTCGGCAGCAACATTGCAGAGAGGGAATGAAAATTTATGAAATTGCTTAACTAATTAACTTGGTACAAATGAACTTAATAGGACATAGAAGAGAAGGGTTTCCATGAATAAAGGAAAGGCATGACTGTGATTGATAGGGAAACAAGGATTGGAGAAGAATTGGAGACACTTTCTCTATTTGCAAAACAGGGCAAATTTGTTACCCTGTTTCCTAGGGGAATTTAGATTTGAAAACTACAAAACTCAGGGAGGGTCCCTTCATAGAAGTTGTATCCGGGAGTGTTATCTTTCCAACAAGTCTAACCCCGTCTAATATAAAGTTTTGGAACTTCAAATACAGATAAAAATCTGAGGAGAGGTCGAGTTGTCACCCCTGTTGGCAGATTCGGCCAAGTTGATAAAATAACAAAATTTAACCATGTTATGGGTAGAATTTGTTTTCTTTCCCTTCATAAAGTGTGTTTTGATCTTAAGAAAAAAAAAAGAATAAACGGTGATTAAAATTGAATTCATGATGTCCACTTGGACTATTAATGAGTTAAAAAGTTAAAGGATAATAATGAGGAATGTAAGTAAAAAAAAAATTGGTAAAAAAGAAATGAATATTATTACCATTGTTATTGTTGTGTGTGATATGTGAATTAATAATGAACAATGATATGTGAATTAATAATGAACAATGGTGGGTGTTTGTGGTTTTAAGAGGAACCGCGAGAGAAGTGCAACAACAACAGGGGAACACAAATTGAGCGTTTACAACAGGTAGGTACTTGGTACCTATATCTCCTCTAGTCAATAATTATTTTAACTAACTATTGAACTATAAGAAACAATTTGGTGCTTATTGAAGAGGAAAATAAAAAGGGTAAAGGAGAGGTTAAGTGATGGATATATATATATATATATATATATATATATAGAAAGAAAGAAGTTGGTTGACATCGACATTACCAGTACGTGAGAGGAGAAATATAAACCTTGATTAACTATTCGGTTTCGGAATAGTTAATGATATCGGTGGGTGACGTCGATATTAGCAACTTTTATAAACTTGATTAACTATTCGGTTTTGAAATAGTTAATGATATCGGCGGGTGACATCAATATCGATAAAATTTATAAACTTGATTAAATATTTAGTTTCAGAATAGTTAATGATATCGGGGGTGACGTTTATATCGACAAAATTTATAAACTTAATTAGCTTTCCGAGGTGAAAGCTAATGATGTCATGAATTCTTGACATCAGCATACTCGAGAACCTCCCAAGGTAATATGAAACAATAAATTAACTATTTTGGTTTTAAAAATAGATAATGACACAACTATTATGTTCGTGTTGACATTTTCATGAAACTGATTAGTTGTTTCCAAGACGAGCAACTAAAGACACTAATGGAGATCATTAGTATTGGCTATAGTCTTTTTGATGTGGGGGGGTAGTAAAAAAAACAAATTTTCTTTTATATAACCATAAAAGGTGTATATGGTTGTATTTAGAATCTCATATGATTTAAGTAGATTGATAGATATGTTGTTTAAATTTCTTATGTAAATTTCTTGTATTTACTTAATTGTCTTTACATATATGGAAAATCAATATTTTGCAAGTTCCTCCCATTCCCGTTAGGAATAGATTTTAAGTCCTTGATCCTTTTTTGTATAAGTTAGGAGCTTAGGGATTTGTGGTGTAATTTTGTCATGCAAAAAACATGTAAACTGCATAGAATATTATATTCAAAATATTTTGTTTCTAGAATATTAAATGTATCAACATACGTTTGGGATATTAGAAAGTACTAGATCAAGCTAGAATATTAAATTTTGTTATGTTATATATATATATATGAAATCTTCGTGTTCGAATTGACTCTTTTAATTATTATCTTATGCGTGCGATGTAAGATGAAGTTTGAGAATGAATATGGTCCTGAGCATATTTTGGAATGAATTATGCAGTTGTGTTGCACTAAATATGGATGTGATTGTGGATGAGATGTGACTCAAACTGTGTGCAGGTTACATTGTCAATAACATGGGATCTTCCGATATAGGAGAGACTTTGCTGAAATTTCGTTAGAAATTTCGGCGAGAGAAAAAAAAATTGTGGTCCATCTACCCTTTATAGGGGGAAAGGTTAACAGATAAACTAATAATTTTTTTTTGGGTTGTTACAACATGTTACTAATGTGTTGAATGTGTGGGTTTAACATACTTACCTCTATTATTTTATATTTGAAAGATTTAAATTCTTGTGTTTTTCCAATTTGCATCTTCTAGTTTCATTATTTCTTTTCGTTCGCTTGTCATTTGTTAGTTTATTAAGTTTTCTATACCTTGCAAGTTTGGTAGTCAAGCAACCTAGGATTTTTAGAGTGTCTTTGTTTTATTAAAAGAAAAGGGAAAAGAATAAGAAGGCAAAGATAAATATTATTTTTTCATAATAATAACTAGATCTGTATTTGTTTTTAGTTTTTTATTCTATATATTTGATGTTTTTTCATTAAAAAAGAAAGATAAATATGTTGCTTTTCTAATTAACACATAAGACAATACTCATAAGTGTTTGTAAGCTAAAACGATGTCATAAGAAATCTAAATTGTATCCCCTCATTCACAATTCAATGCTCTTCCTTTTTTCTTTTAGTTGATAATATGTATGTTGTTTCTGGTAAGATGATTAAGAATCATAGGTTAGACTCATTTTCACATGGTTTGCATGCATAAACATATTCTATTTGTAAGATAATCAAGAGTTCCCTTTATATTTTGAGGTGTTATTTCCTTTTTGGCTTATGGTATATAGAGGAAAGAACAAAGTTCTTAGTTTTGGCAGGAGTTGCCTTTATGTCTTAAGCTCCATATCAATTTTGGATGGGAAGATATTTCTTATTCTTTATGGAAAAAAGGGGTCATGGTTTGGATTCCATGAGAGAAAATTTAACAAGATCATGTTTTATAAGTGTCATTTCCTTTATGGTTGTAAATATGTTATTTTAGTATATGTATAAACGATTAAAGTTTGGTGAGGGTGAGAGCTTGCAAATATTGTTGATCTTATTGGTCTTCAAATTTATACAAAACATTTTAGGATGAGAAAAGATTGCGATGGTGATAAAAGTTGATAGTTTATGCTAGATATGTTTCCCCCTAGTTTAGGTATAGTGGAAGCAAAAGAAAGAATGAATGTAACATCCCTAATATTTATATACAATCACTACAAGATCTTTTCATGATAATTCATATATTTAGGAATTGTTTTTAAAATGGTCCATCGATTTGTTTACCATTTCTATTTTTTTTTTGTATAATTCCTTACAATATTAATAATATTTTTATCAATATATGAAGATCTCAAGTTATCAACTAGTACATGCTTTACATTAATTTTTATCAATACACTTCAAACTATCTAATTATCTTAGACTTATCCATCATCAAATTAAAATAATGGTCATCAATCTCCATTTTCTTATAAAAAATACACAGACAACATGCTGTCTAGCAAGGAAGACGACATGTTGTGTGAAAGTCTAGATTTTTGCCACCCTGTGGTTGTTGAAAAATAGGGACAATATATTTTTTGTCCAAAAAACCAAAATTTTAAGTCATTTCAACCTAGAAATACATCACCAACACTCCTAGGACACCCATAAAACCAATTTATCAACTCAAAATACCCCAAACAAGAAATTAAATTGTTCTAGATTTATCTTTTTCGGCTTACATGTGTTTTTTAAGCAAAACTAAGGTTCTAAACAACCATCACTAAACTCCTTTCATCTCGTGGAACTTCGGGACAAAAAAATTCTATTTAGTAGTGAGAAATGGCTTGAACAATTATCTTCTCTCATCACCGAAATCTAACGGCTCCTCTCTCTAACTAAGAACTAAAAAAATAATTTAAATAATATTTTATATCAAAATCAATTTTTTAAATATATAGTGATAAAAATTGTCTAATTTGTATTATTTGCAAAGTTTAAGGACCAAAATATATATTTTTAATAATCTCTTAGGTTTGGCCTTTATTTTAATTCTTCTCCCTCTTACTTCTACTAATTTCTAATAAATTAAATTATTTAAAACAAAACTTGTAAAGATAAAAATAAATTATTAAAAAATATACAATATATGAAAAATGGATGCTCAACAATATTCGTTTTAGTTTTTCATTGAATTTCATGTAATGTTTTAGCACAATGTTGTTGATTTCATTTTATTTCGGCTGAAATATTTCATACCAGTTAAAAACACAAGATAAAACGATATAATTTTTATTTCGCTTAAAATTTCAGCCCATTTCAAAAATTTTGCCCAAATTTTTTCTGGAACGTTCTAGTTTCGTTCCGTTTGTTCTGTTCTGACCAAATACTATTTTGTTTTTTAAATAATGAAGAATTTTACAATATCAATCATATCTCTTACTCCGACCGTTAGATTGAGATGGAATTTTATGAGGAGTCTCTTGACATGTATATATATATTATATTAATATTTCAGAGCAATCAGAGAATATAATGACCTTGCAAGATTGATGATGACATTCATGTAATATTATACATGTTCATAATTTTGTTTAGAAAAATTATTTTACTGTGTCTTTTTTATAAGTTTTTCTCAATATCATTTTTCAACAATGAGTTTATTATGAATTGAACTTTATAATTTAATTTGATTTGCTTTATTTAAGGTTATCATGGTTTTATAACAGAGGTTACACATTTGAAAAGTTGACCCGAGTTGATTCAATATATCGTTGTTTCAATATTTTTGTAAGATATCTACTTGATTTTTTTAATGAAACTATATTTTTATCAATTTTTCATGTTATCTTTGAACTCATCAAGTCAGTCGAGTTATATCAGTTCAACTTTCATTTTTTTACTTATATTTAAAATTTAAATTGCACAATTCTAAATAATTTTATTTTTAGATTTGAATTAATATATTTAATTATATATATACATAAATAACACAATCTTGAAATATAATCTTCTATTTTTTTTAATTAAAATACTTCAAAACCAAAATATTCTGTTTCAATTAAAAAACCAAAATATCAATATTTGATGTAACATGAAAATGGTAAGCAAACACAAAGCACAGAAGCACAAGCGCATCGAATGGACATGTATTCCATCACAACAGAATCACCACACCATCCAATCCGTCCGTCCGTTTATCCATAAATCATAAAATAAAAACACGGACACTCACCCACACACTCTTCTTCGTGGCTTTCTCTTTTATCCAAAGGTCGCAATCCTCCCCCCTCCCCCAACCCACCCACCCACCCACCCACACAAACTCAAAGCACAGATTCCTTGCTCCATTCTGCTTTTCTCTTCATCACTGTAAGTCTATCTCCGTACCTCGAAACAAAGTAATCACTCTCTTCTCTTCTTTTGTTTAATTTCTTCATTCTTTGGCGGACCTTAACTCATCTCTTATCATTTAAGATCCAGACTTTGTTGACTCTTTTTTTTTATATAATAATATTAATAGCCTAGATCGTTAAACCTAAAACGAAATTGAGAAATCCGTCTCTTGCCTAACACATCATGAAATTAAATTCTGATTTTTCGGATCCTGATTCGGCTTTGGATGTACAAATGTATGATTTTTTTGTTAGATTGAGTAGTTTCAATTTTTACTTCTTAAAAAACTGTTTATTTTGTATGTAGTTCTTCTTGTTGTTGACTCTGTTGCATAGTGAAAAGGAAGTGTTTTCTTTTTCATCAGTTGCATGATTTGATTATATTTAATTGAATTTATGAGGATTTTACCTCATGACACTCTGCTTGGTTGCTGAGAAAACCCAGTAATGTTGGTGAATTTATTTTCTTTAACTAGTATAAACTGTGAGAGTTGGTAGAGTTGAGTGGTTTTTTTGAAAAACTTTTTATGGTTCCTTGGAAATCTTGGTGGTGGCATGTTACAGACAGGGGATCCAATTCAAGGAGGATTCTTTTTAAATTATATTTTATGAAGATATGTTTAATGTTGGTGAATTTTTTACAGGACAATCATGAGCGACAAGGGAGACAAGACATGCCCATTGTGTGCTGAGGAGATGGATTTGACGGATCAGCAATTGAAGCCATGCCAATGTGGCTATGAGGTTTAACCTCTGAAATCTCACTTTGTTGTTACTTTTTGTGTGAAGAGAGGGCTGTCAACTTTCCACTTTTTTATTATTTTTTGTTCACTCCTGTTTTCTTCTCTTATTATCACAGATCTGTGTTTGGTGCTGGAACCACATTATGGAAATGGCTGACAAGGATAATTCTGAGGGCCGCTGCCCGGCTTGTCGTATACCGTACGACAAAGAAAAGATAGTAGGGATGGCAGCAAACTGCGAAAGGTTATCATCATGCTTGCTTTGCAGTTCCCTTTCTTTTGTGCAAATGCGATTTGATGAGTTGTTGATGTTCATAATTCACCATGCGTTCAGGCTAGTGGCTGAAATGAATTCAGAGCGAAAACTGAAGTCACATAAAGGGAAGCCAAAATCATCTGAAGGGAGGATGCATCTAAGCAATGTTAGAGTCATTCAACGGAATCTAGTGTATATAATTGGATTACCTCTCAATATTGCAGATGAAACCGTGAGTATTCTTGCATATCCTTGTGAATCTCATTACATTTTCGAAGTATATATAATCATGCTGTGGTTATTTTAAGTTCGCGTAACTCTTTTTTATATATTTCGAGAGTCTGAGGTGTATTTTGCTTTCTATCAGCTTCTTCAGCGAAGAGACTATTTTGGCCAATATGGAAAGGTTCTGAAGGTGTCTATATCTCGAACTGCAACAGGGGCGATTCAACATTCTGCAAACAACACCTGTTGTGTGTAAGCTCTTTGGCCATGTTTTTGCCACATGCTCTCTCCCTCCCACACAGTGAGCGGAAACTTGAATCCTAACCAGGGATTCTGTCATATTGTAGCTATTTGATATTTTGTAGTGTTAAAATGGTACATTTTTTTTTCCACTTTTTAGGTATATAACATATGCAAAAGAGGAGGAAGCAGCTTGTTGTATTCAATCAGTGCATAGTTTTGTCTTAGAAGGTAGATCCTTGAGGTAAGCACATCTTATTCTTCTCCTGTGTGTTACTTTTTATATTGACAATCTGATGATTAATAAGAGTTTTCCTATACAGGGCATGTTTTGGAACGACAAAATATTGCCATGCATGGCTGAAAAATATGGTAAGCTCACACAAAGGTTCTTCCTTTATGAGTCTGAATACCAAGAACTGAGATTTTTATGTTTTCTCTGTGACCAATATTTCTTTTGGTCCAGCCTTGCAGCATTCCAGACTGTTTATATTTGCATGATTTTGGCTCTGAAGAAGATAGTTTTACAAAAGATGATTTAGTTTCAGCCTTTACAAGGTATTGCTCTGGTCTTTAATTTTTGAATCACGATCCTTTATAATTTTCTTAAAGGATGTGCACTGAAGCTGCACTATGTAATGATAAGATAATGCTGTCTTCCACTCGGTTCCTGTCCATTGTGAATGTCTCCCCCTATTCTTTAGTACTCCATCTCTTACATTATTATAGGTTGCTTTAGAAGACTTGCCTGATACTGCTGGTTCTGCTAATCATATATACACTAATCTTGCTTAAATTACCTTATTTTGGTTTTAAGGGATACAGACAGGGTCTCCCCCTTTTCTTCAGTTTTCCATCTCTCTTACACCAATTCGGTTGCTTTAGAAGACTTGCCTAATACCGCAGTTCTTCTGCTATTCATATATACTTCAATCTTACTTAAATTACCTCATTTTGGTTTTAAAGGAGTAGAGTGCAACAAATTATTGGTGCTACAAATAACTTGCATCGGCGTTCAGGAAATGTTTTGCCTCCCCCAGCAGTGGAGTGCACCAATAGGAACATATCATTGACAGCCAAAAATGATTCCAAAAGTTCTAACGTAAGGCTCCACATTATACATTGCCTTTGTGGAAAATTTGGTTAGTTTTGGTGGTTGGGGACTAGATATTCTTGTAGGACTGATCATTATACTCTATACTCTGATGTTATCATTGAGAAGTTAAAGTAGTGAATGATCTCCAGTTAAGTGAAGTTCAAAAAAAATGAAATCTGCAAACCATATTGTAGTACTGTATTTACCCTGCAGTGTGCTCATTATTTGAAATATCCTGATTATTGCTTTCCAGCAAAATATAATGAACTGGGATAGCAGTTCATATGCGGAAAGTGGTGCTGGAATATCCAATACACTACATGGAGCAGCTTCATGGTATGATATCTGTTTGTTATGTGGCATCCTGAATTTTATCTTATGATATGTGTCATCCTGAATTTTATCTCATGATCTGTGGCATTGAGAATTTATTACATACCATTTAATGTCTTTTATCAGGGTGACATGTGTCGCTGGCAGTTTGCCACCAGTGAAAAGTTTGTCATCGTCAGGTGGAACTCCAAATCATATACCTGAAACATCACACGGTCCCTGTGCTCTTGCATCAGAAGTTGTGAGCACCAAAAATTCTGGTGACATAAAAAGAACCATACTTGAAGGAAGCTGCGAAGTTAATCCTGCCAATTTAACATTGATTGACCATTTACCTTGTTCACCAGCATCTCAGGACAGTGCTGGAGATACTGCATTGCCATCAGCTGGAACAAGCCCTTCAAAACTCACCAAACCATCTTGTATTACTAGTCTGGATGAGGATGAAAATTTTCATTCAGATGGGGATCTTCAGGGACTATGTTCTGGGTTATCATCAATTAGCATTGATGGTAACCTTAAGGATGAGTACTGTGAACCTGTTGTTTCAGAACTTTCGATTTCTATTCATAAACTGCCCAAAAGTCAAGTCTCACAACCATTTGTGAGTGAGCCACTTAGCCAGTCGTCAATCTTGCCAACACGGAGTGCTTTTGTTGAGGATTTACCATGTTTTGATGATCAAGAAGTCCAGGGCTTTGAAATCATCCATAATCAACCACCCATATCATCCTTTCCTTCTCCAAAACAGCATTTGGAACAGTCTTGGCAGCAAGGCCAGATTCATCAATGCACTGCTGATGTACATCCAAGCTTTCTCCCCCCTAAGCTTGATGAGGTTGCTTTTCCATTCAGATCTGGCAACACAGTTTTGTCTAATGGATTGCTTGACAGGCAAGCTAATGACCTTACTGAGTGGGACAGGTCTATTAATCATTCTAGTGTCTTCTTAGAGGTAGGATCAGGGAAGTGCCTGGAAGAACATGGTAATTTGGCCTGTGGTGACTGTAAACTTGATCAAGATACAGATGAGAGCAGCATTATCTCAAATATTCTATCCATGGATTCTGGTGTGTGGGAAGATTCGTTGACATCACCTCAGAGTTTAGTTAAGTTCCTGGCTGATAATGATACACAACAAAGTTCCCTCAAAATGCCATGCATACGAAAACCACATGAGAGTAGTCAATCAAGGTTCTCATTTGCCAGGCAGGATGATATCTCTAATCACTTGTCTAATTTTGAATATTCTCTTGAAAATTCAACAAATAAATCTCCTGCCTCAAATCATATTGTTGAAAACAAGGAACCTTGGATGGACAATTACCGAAGTATCTCTTCAAATATTACTTCTATGGAATCAAATGGTTTTCTCAGCAGGCATCCTTTCACATCTTCTAGCTTTTCTGGTGAGTGCTACCTAATTTGATATGATGCACTGTCCTATTTCTTGTAAAGCTGCTCTTTTCATATTACTGGATGTACTACAGTTCCAGTGCAGTATTGTTGCTTTCTTGCTCTGGCACTAATGCTTATTCTTGTTAATTTCCATCAAATGTTTTTCTTACCATTATCTTATGCTAGTTTTTTTTTCTCTTCAATATATGATGTGATTTCTGTATGTTTTTGTGAATAATGCCCCGAGTGCAGAAAACCATCTATGACAAAGAGTAATGCTAGGGACACTTCTAAACTCTCTTACTAAATAATGTGTTGTTTTCTTTTAGCCATTCTTGCTAAAGAAATAGGAAATGGCTCTATCATTAACAAAAGTTTTTTTAAAATTAATATTTTGTCATTCATTTGTAGGCTAGTTAATTATTCAGTGTGAGATGTATAAAAAAATTCTTTGTATCCTTAACATTATTCGTATGTTAACATGTTTTAATTAATTTCCTTGAATAACAGGGAATTTTATTTCTTTCTTAGATGTAAATGATGCATATCCTTTTTATTGGCAATTTTATCTTTGTATTCAAAGTTTGAAAGTATGCACATGAGTTACTTTCTTTCTTGTTTCTTTTCTTTTCTTTTTTCTTTGTTTTTATTTTTTGGTTGAGGGTAGGATTTTAGCTTAATCTGTTCTCTAGTGCTAAGGTTTTGCTACCACTTAGGCCATGACTGTCCTGGTCTACAACCGTGTTGGAAGGTGGTAAATAAATTTGATTGGTGATGTGGGCATGTAGGGAACTGGAATGTTTCCTACCTTGTCAACAGGTAAAATGGTTTATGTATTTTCAAAATAACATCCAACTCTTTATAAAAGGATAGTATGCCTTCTGGAATGTTAACTTCTAGACAATCTTTGAAGTTGGGAGGCTGAATTAGCTATCTAGCCTTTATTAGGTGTTTTTTTTTCATTCACGCCACTGGGAGACATGCCTAGATTCAGAAGAAACATGGAGTTGGTTTCTGGGCTCTGTTCCATAGCAGAGCTTCTGAATGTTTTAATGGATTAAAGAGTAACTGCTGGTATCTAGGATGTTTTATAGTTACAACAACATGGCCATTGAGGCTGACATGATATGGTGGCTTCTGTTTCATGTGTTGTTGAGGACAAGCCATGAAAGTAAATGCCTTTCAAGTTTTATCTTGCTCCCTATGTTAACAAAAAAAAAATTCCCTCTTTTCTTTTCGCTAGGCTACATCTTTGCTTGGTATCAGTTTTGGTAGGGCAGGTGTGTGTTGTCAGTTATTTTTCAGAATTTGAGATACTCATTAATTTTAGACATGGCCTATCGAAGGTAAAATTCTGACATGTGAGAATGGTGTCATTTGGATTGAACAAGCAATTCCATTGATCTTTAGAAAGTCAGAGATGGAGTTGACATAGTGACAGTAGTGACGGTGCTTGGTCATATCTTCGGTACAGTTATTCTAGTTCTTATGATCATGTGGAAAGTTTTCTAGGAAGGTTTACCATATAGTTTTCATTTATATTTGGAAATGCCAAAATGCTTTGATTCTCATAGCTTGTGCCATCAGTTATGTGAAGTTTTCTTAGCATTTAATAACAAATTAAAATAAAAAAGAAACTCTTAGTAATTATATGAACTCCTTGAATTCCAATTTGCATGTTTCAGAGACTGCGATGATAACATCTATTATTTTGGTAATCTTAGGAATCTTCCTAACTATTCTCCTGAATGTTTTCTTACTGCAATGCATGAACAGTTTCCAAAACTTCAACCTCTCCCCCTCCAGGATTCTCAGTGCCAAGCCGAGCTGTACCTCCAGGCTTTCTTACTCCTGGGGCAGTACACTATGATTTTGACCATTCTGGTTTGTGATTTATAATTTATGATGGTTTGTTCCTTTTTGTTAACTTTCTCTTTATTGAGTTTTAATATTTCTCTTTATTC
The DNA here is from genome assembly GCA_029228465.1 of Salix viminalis. Lineage (NCBI taxonomy): Eukaryota > Viridiplantae > Streptophyta > Magnoliopsida > Malpighiales > Salicaceae > Salix > Salix viminalis. The sequence continues at coordinate 7,065,399 of CM055441.1, read as the reverse complement.
TTCAGCAAATCATTTTCTACAAAACTCTGCTCCACTATCTAGGAATATTGGCATCTCTGGGGATGTTGAATTTATTGATCCTGCAATAATGGAAGTTGGCAAAGGATTTCTGTCAGCAAGGCTGAATAATCCAGTCTTTGATGCTAAACCAGCTTTATCTCCCCAGTTTAATCCTTTTGATCATGATTCAGAGTTTCAAATGCTGATGCGGCAATCAATTTCTGCTCAGCAGAACCCCAGGTTGTCAGATCACTTCGGGAATAGATTCTCTCCACTAGATGATGCTTACATCATTTCACCTATGCTTCTTGGTCAATCCCCACCCAACAAACAATCGCCATTTACACATTTGACAGCTCAACAGCATAGAAATATGCACATGTCAAATGGCAGTATGGGTGGTTGGAATGAGGTAAAAAACATCAGTGATCCATGTATGCCAGAATTCCTGGGAAATGGAGGGATGGGATTTAGCAAATATGTTCCTAGCTATGAGGATTTGAAGTATCAAATGTCTGGTTCCGGCAATCAATACAACAGAGGGTTTGCAATGTGATTTCTGTGGAATTGGAATTGCTTCTTATTGCTTGACTAGGCTGATGAACATAACAGAGTGATTGATTTAGTGGCTTCTAAGGTGCCCTTAGATGAATATACTTCGGTTTATGTCGTTGCATATTGGTGGTTGGCAACCCTAATCAGGTGCATTCTTTGCCCCTCCCATTAACAGAAACTTTCTATCTTCTATCAGAGTGATTGAAAAGGCAGTTTATCATCGTGGAAGAATTGAATAATTGAATGTTTGCCGCAAGAGATTACGGTGCTGGTAGTGGTGCACTTATAGGACTGAGATGGCTCTTGGCTGACTATCTGTGGTACATTTGAGCTGAGTGGTGGTTCCATTTGATGCAGATGCATGTTCACTCCATGCGTTATTGACGTCAATCTTTTCCACGTGAAGTTGAGGTGAATGGCGAAAGACATCTTTGTGTGTATTCAATTTTCCTTTCTCACTTGTTTCATCGTGGACTCAGAAAATCAATATACATTGAATATTATATATATTCATGTTCTATTTGTCTTTGTATTTGCAGGTCAGCTGGGACAAAAGGGACACTGCTTTTAGCCATGCACATTTTGGCGGTTCTGTAGACATGGAGTGAATCTGCATGCTAACCCATTGAATGAAGAATGAAGGTATTTTTGTAGTTGCACCTCTTTAAGTTATGCTCTCTATCTTAACTAATAGGGCCCCATGCTAGAGCTCAAATGGAAAACCAAGGCTTCCTATGGATAATAGAAAATTGAAGGTCTTATTTTCATTCTCCCCGTCCTTCCTTTGTATTAAAATTCTGCCCTTTTATGAATGAAAACAAAGTCGATTCTTTCAAGATTTTGCAAGGCTTAGATTGATTTTTGGAAAATTGATTTACTAACTTCATTTTATCAAATCATAAAAAAAATCAAGTATAGAGAAAAAAATGATTTACTACATGTAACTTTGTTTAACAAAAAAAAATAAACACAAGGAAACAGAAAATCACAATAACCTAAATCATGCGGAATTGAGATGATGATTTCTCAATAAAAAAAACACAGCTGTCTTTAAAGGGTAAAATAGTCTTTTTACTAGGTCCATTTCTTTTTAGAATTGTCCATTTTATTTTACACAGTTAAATTACTTGGTTGCATTTAAAAGCGAAGAAAAAAACTTTGGTCCAGTTTTATTTTTGGAATTTCCTCTTACCATGTATAGTGTGACTACTCTGGCTCTTGAAAAAAATTAATCCCAGGCTCTACTTCAAAGCCATATAAACTGGAATTTTTGCAATAATCATGTGATCCAAGTGCAATTTAATAAATGACTTGATAAAAAAAATGTTGCTGAGTGTTGTTTTCTGGCGATGTGTATGGTGGCTCACAACGGATAAAATTTGGCTTCCTTGTTTTTCAATTCACAACAGCGGGGACTATCTTTCCTGTCGGTGCATGTAATTCCTAATGGGTTTCTCGACGATTGACTTTCTTCTTCTTTTCTCGATTCTCATTCCGTCATCGCACCATTTCACATCAACCTTTTAATTTGCTTTCTTATATTTTTTAGTTGTTTTTTTAATTAATTTATAGTATTATATTCTTTTCGGTTTTCCTCTATATACTTCATTTTATATTTGGTCATCGGTTTTTTTTATTGCTATTTATTTTATTTGATATAGTTTTTATATCTGATTTTTTTAACAATTTCATTATATTTATATATAAAAAATTATCTCTTTGAAAACCAGGCATTGGTCGCACGGCTTCCCTTCAAGCCGTGACGGAAACTTGTTACAAAGCCCATGTCTTTCTACTAGGGTTCTTCCCTTCTCTCTCGGGGGTGGCCCCCACCCTTTAGGAGGCGTGATTGCCACCTCACTTGATCTATATCCTCGCTCTCTTTTTTAATTTTCACTGGCTAACGATTTGCCTGCTCTCTGGCACGAGATCCTTCTTGTTAATAACTAGTTAATTTCCTGTACTACATTGCGGATGGAACAAACAATTTTTATAATTGTTAAAATTAAAATATAATATTTATACATAAAACAAATCAACATGTCTTATTATAACAACAATAACATCAAAGTCTTAACATCTAAAATTATCATCATTATTATTGTCAAAAGAATAAAAATTATTAAACTACCCCGAGAAAAAAACACAAAAAATTAACAAAAAACAAGTAAGAATAAAAACTAAAACTAAAATTATTATTATTATTATTATTATTATTATTATTATTATTATTATTGCTGCGTTAATAATGAAAAAAATAAATTAAATCAAAGCCTAAAAAATTAACAAAAAAGCAAATAAAAAATAAAATAAAAATTATTAGCTGAAAAAAAATCATTTGACTTGAAAATTAAAAAAAAATTAATCTAACTACGTTGTGGGTTGAGCAAAAAGTTTTTATAATTATTGGGATTAAAGAAATTAATAGGATTTGCTGGTCAAAATTAAAATTTAATATCTATATATGAAAGTTTAATATAATAAAACAGATCAACACACCCTATTATAACAATAGTAACATCAAATTCTTAACATCTAAAATTATCATTGTTATTACTATCAAAATAATAAAAATTATCAAATTATCCCGAGAGAAAAAAAACTCAAAAACATTAACAAAAGAGTAAGTAAGAAAAACAACTAAAATTATTATTATTATTATTATTGTGTTAATAATGAAAAAATAAAAATAAATGAAAGACTAAAAAAATCCTAAAAACTTTAACAAAAGATCAAACAAAAAAAATAAAATAAAAATAATCAAGTGAAAAATATTCATTTGAATTGAAAATAAAAATAAATAAATAAACAAATAAAAAACAAAGAAAGAACAAAGGGAGAGAAAAACATTATCAATTTTCAAATGGTCATAGACACAATAAAATTTAAGAGCTATTTTTTTTAAAAAATACCACCTCAACAAATAAAAAAATAATAAAAATAAAAAATCAAAGCCAAGAGCACACTTATATATATACGGACTAAAATAGAGACTATTCCGGAAATATAAAAAAATAAAAGGATTAAAATAAAAAATTAAAAGTATAAGACCGAAATGAAAATCAAATATATTATCAATTTCAATCTAAGGACAAAATTGAAAAAATCTAAACTTTTGTACCGAATATAATAAGGTATTGAAACCCAATCCAAAAATTAAAAGAAGGAGGACCGAAGTGAAACCTAAATATATAATCAATTTAAATTGAAGGACCCAATTGCAATAATTCAAAACTTATATAACAGAAATCAGGACTATAAATAAAATTGTAGGTGCAAGGATGTAAGTGTAGAACTCGAAAAAATGGGGGCCTCTCCTACACTTTAGCATGCAGGAGAGAGAAAACAGGAGAAAGACATTTAACCGGACACCACCACTGATACGACCAACGGTTAGGAAAACGCGCCATACCAAGAGGAAGACCACATGACGGCATATCGTCCGAGATGCCGATAGCCCATTTTCTTCGACCGCAGGATGCCTCACGTGCCTCTCGAACAGGGCGTGAGGCCGAATACTGTCGGTCGCGTGTGCCACACGCGCTAACAGTATTCCGAGAAAAAAAAATTAAGTTCAATTACCGGTCTACCCCTGTGTCTAAGGAATCAATTTTGTCTTATTAGGGGCTATATCCATATTTAATCATTTTCAAAAAATGTGAAATTCTCGTGGCACCCCTCCCCTCTCAAAGCTTATTTTTGTCCTTTTAGAGGAACAAAACGGTGATTTCACTGTGCAAAAAATTAAAAAAAATAGAAAATGCGGCAGACCGGATTAGACCAAACCGAACCAAGATTGTGCAATTACATAGGAACCCCTCCGTCCATAACCTGTTTTTTGTCTTTTTCGAGGGATAAAACCGTTATTTTACTGTGCAAAAAGAGAAAAAACCAGTGAACCGGCGACCCAAATGACCCGAACCCACCCGAAAATTGAGTATTACTATTGTAATCCACAGTGAAAATACACACAAGCTACAGTAGTGACTCTGCGTTCTTTTAGTGTATTTGATAATTATTATTATGTATTTAATTTTGTGATAATTAAAATAAATATCCAAAACAACTTAACGGTTAGTGAAATAAAATCATTTCTTCAGTCAAAGCTCTTCTTTCTTGTTCACGTTTTCTTTTTTTGAGAAAATGGTTTTCTTTATTTATCAGTAACATGGTTTTTTAAATTGAAGCTTTTCAAAATGAAATAAATTATTACAAGAGCTTCGACAATTTAAATTAAGAAGAAGAAAATCGTACTCCTTAAATCAAACTCCCATTCCTTATTCATGTATTTTCTTGTTTGACAGAAAACATTATGTACTATATTTATCAGAAGATATGTAATGATTCACAACACCCCATTTAAAACCTCTATTCAAAACTGTATCATCATATAATTTTTACAAAAACAATGCTCATTTAAGAATATTAGAAATGTCAAGAAAGAGTGCAGAACCAACCTCTATACCTAGAAAAGCCAAAGCCCAGAGCCTGACTTTAATATATAAAAAGGAAAAAAAAGCTGAGGTTGACAATCCTGCACTGCACTGAGCGACCACCAAATTCCCCTCCCTCAATGTAATATATAGTTTCCGGCAGTGGTATAGAAGGCGGAGATATTCATGGATTGGCGTTTTCATGGTGATTATCTGTGCGGAGTCGTGGTTGATTCTTGGCCTGAGGAGATAGATATATTAATGGTGTTTTCGACAGCAGCTATTCTTCTTCCTGTCTACTCATTGTTGGATTCGTTTTCACTTATTCTAACCCCTGTGGTGTCTTCGGGTTTGCGTATATTTGCAGTATACATGTAGCTTAGGCGTGTGAAATCGGTGCTCCCTGCCCTTTCCACTTCCACTAGCCATTAATTATGAATCAATCCTTCCCAGCTACAAAACCTCGTTTGCTTTTAAAAAGAAGAGGCTAGGCTCGCATGCCAAACAGTGGCAAGCATCACGCGGCTACACGGACAGTGACCCGTCCACGAAGCTCCAGACCTGCTGCTGCTGCTGCTGCTGCTGCTGCTATTATTAACTTATTACTATCATTCACTACCCTAGCTAGTTACGTACAATGTTACATAGCAGAGCTTCCATCTTTTTATTCCGTTTCGATGGACAAGTACTGGGCGCAATTACGTCTGGTGTGAAAAGAAAAAGGTCGAGGGAGGGATGAGACCCGGCATGGAAGCAAATCGCGAGCTAGCTACACTGTGCTTTGATCATTTAGCTGGTAAAATATGTAGTTGAATGCTGACAAATCGTTAATTTGTAGCTGTAAGAGTTTGGGATAGTCGATATTACACGAACAATACCTGAAATAAATGGAGTTTACCGAATAAAAAAAGAGTAGAGTGCCCATGGAGATACATTGACACAGATATATGAATGCATGATCTGTGTTTCCTGGCTGGATTACGTACGTACCTGGCGCATGAATTTACGTTCATGATTATGCCAGCTCATGTCATCCTCTCTAACATTATTGGTTTTATGGACCTTTTTTTTAAATTAAAACCTTATAGTTAAATAAAGTGCCAATATGATACTATAAAAATCTTATTTTTAATAAAAAAATATTAACCAACTTATTAGGAATTTTATAATTTCTTAAAACTGTCTTTTTTTCTTAATTACGGTGGGTAAGATTTAATTATTCATTGTGATCCAATATATTTTAGTAGCACATTTCAAATGTCCCCCCCGCCCCCAAGAAATGTTGTCAATAATATGCTAATATTAATTTTTTTTTAAATAATTAAAAAATTATTCTAATACTTTTCTTAACGAAAAGCATTTTGAAAATCAATCTCAACCACACTCTTAAACATGACCGTAACAAACAAAAAGCACAATTATCCTCGTGAAATAGTATATGGTTTTTGAAATTTATTTTTTATCTAGTTGTATGGAAATAAAAATACAGATTTATTTAAAATTATAGATAAAAGTGTTTTTTAGTAAAAATTATATTTTTTTTTATATATATAAAAGACATGATTTTTAATGATAAATATTATTTAATTAAAAACTTTTGAGGTTAATTAATCCATAAAACATAAAACAATGTCAAAATAATGTGAGGATGAAATTGAAAAAATGTAAAGATCGATACCCGTTTCTGTATAATTTTCAAGATGGACAAAAAGAATTGCACTATGAAGATTGACAGACAATTGTGTCTCTAAAGTAAAAGAAACACGAAACTATGCCTTGTTCAAGTTTCTTTATAGCAATAGGTTTTTATGCTCGCAACATAAGATGGGTTTCACTGCTTGAAAGTGACTTTCAAGATTATATTAATGCACATAATATCTTTATATATATATATATATATATATATATATATATATATATATATATATATATATTTATGGCTGTTTCGAGCCTAGTGGTGGATGTTACTAATGGCTTGTACGATCAAGATTATATTTGAGAAGAATTGGCACCCACATCGTTTGCAATCAATGAACAAATAAAAATAAATAATTATATATTAGGTGGTCCAATTGCATGAACTTGTTGACCTGAGGATTGAGGTCCCTTTTATCCCTCTGTTTTCGTTCTTTTCTGAACCTCCGATTTGTTGCAGTAAATTCTGACTTTCTCTAATAGTATTTTTTCTTTAATGCAAATGAGCGGTGGATGCAAGTAGAGTATGGAAACATTAAGGCCTCCTTTACAACGGGTGTACATGACAAGAGCTTCTGCGTGTACGTACAAATGCCGAAATGAAGATCAAATATATTATTAATTTGAATTAAATGAAAAAATTAAAAAAATCAAATTTTTTCTACTGAAAATATTAAGGGATTTAGAACCAAATCCAAAATTAAAAGAATAAGAACTGAAATGAAACATAATATATAATCAATTTCAATTGAAGGACACAATTGCAACAAATCAAAACTTATATAACAGAAATAAGGATCATACAACACAATTGAAAGAACAGGGACTGAAATGAAATAGCCATAAAACCGGGGGCTGTCATGTAGTTTAGGGTGATGGAGAGAGAAAAGAGGAAAAAAAGTTCAATTGCTCATCGTCACGTCTCCGTCTATCGTGTGAGTCCCCGCGCCACACCATGAGGAAGAGTACACGACGGCGCATCCACAAAGATGTCAGATGGACATTTTCCACCATCGAACGACACGACACGCGCTGCCCAAATCGTGCATGAGGCCCGAATATTGTCGGCGCGTGTGCCACACGTGCACACAGTATTTGGAGGAAAATAATAAAAAAAAAGGTAAAATATTGTAACACCCCTACAACCAACTCTTCAATTTTGTCTTATTGGGGGGTGGGGGCAGATTAGTATTTAGCCATTTTCAAAAAATGTGAAATTCCCGTGGCACCCCCTGGCCAATGCTCTTTTTTTTTAAAAAAAAATTGAGGGATAAAATGGTTATTTTACTGTGCAAAGAAATATAGAAAAATCAATAAACCGGTGACCCGACCAAACCAAACCAACTCAGCCCAAAAACATTATTACAATTTACAATGTTTTCACTCACATGCTACAGTGAAACACTAACCTCTTTTAGTTTATTTTATAATTTCTTATGCTCGTAACATAAGATGGTTTTCACTACTTGAAAGTGACAATAATTCACTTGAGAAACGCTGCCAAGGCTAAGTGGGTGCTTGGCAAACTTTTGGATCATAGTTTTGTACTATAGGTCCCACCTAAAACTATGGTTGAACTGCAGTTTATGAAAAGCATCGTTTAGATGTTTTTCGCCCGAACACAGATGTATGCAAAACGCAAACATGAACAGAATTGTTAACACATGCAAAGGATGATTTTACAACAAAAAAAAAACATAACAGAGAGGAAAAAAATGATAGCACAACGTAAAAAAATTGTAGCATAACCACTGACCAACAACCACCCTTGGGGCCAGCATAACCATTGGCAGCTCCCTCTCTATCTTGGTTGTAGCTTTCTCTCTCAAAAACAACCATGGATGCAACCATCTCTCTCCTGAGTAGTCACTGGCAAGCACCGCTAGCTGCTCCTTCGGCACCAACAACCTCTCCTCTTCACCGGCAGCACCTGCACTGTCCAGTCTTCTCTCACAGCTCCAGCGTCAAGCAGCAACAGTAGCAACAAGCTTCCAACGTTGCTCCCGGCTACCACAAGTCACCATTTCTAACGCCATCAACACAGGAAAAACCATCTCGACCTCCTCTATCCGGTGGCATCGGCATGTGAGTCTCTCGTCATCGTCAACCGACCACCTTTCTACTATTCACGTGTTATGTGAACAATGCATGAGTGAATTAATTCACTCTGCACTCTTCACGCAAGATGTGAACGGTACAACACATCGTTTTACTTCTTTTTTTTTAACTCTAAGACCGGACCTGCTCTCGGCCCAACCCAAGTCTAGGGCGGCCCACCTTGGCTAGGGCGGCCCACCTTGGCTAGGGCGGCCCACCTTGGCTAGGGCGGCCCATTTAGTTGGGTCAAGCCCAACCCAATTTTTTTTAAAATATAAAAATTATATGTATAAAAAATAAAGAAATGTGTAGATGAAGATCAACCCTGATAAAAGAGAAATACACGTGACTTCGTTTGACTCCACAACCCTGTTGCTTTTTGATTGATTACGAATCAGAAAGTTGAGAAGATCAGCGGAGTCCTGGATGGAATTCAGAAACTTGCATATGAAATTTGGCTTTGGAATTATATCTCTACAGCATGTAGATAGAGATCTTGAAACTTGGTATGGATCACATATGTTGTTCCTGATGATATTTTACCAGATATTGTTCATCAATCAAATAGCCAGGGATCGTAGAGGCCTTCACGTATGGATTTGGTTCATGATGGAATTGCAAGTAGTTTGATGGGAGAATAAAAACAAGTGTCTAATTTACTTGAATTATTAATTACATTTTCTTATTATGATTATTAATTGTACAATATTTAAAAAACAATATATATATATATATATATATATATATATATATATATGTGTGTGTGTGTGTGTGTGTGTGTGTGTGTGTGTGTGTCCTTTAAAATAATTTTACAAGTTGACAGCAATATATAAAACATGATAACCAAATACACGAAATTGCTTTTCATTAAATCTCAAAGTCAACCACTATTTTTTTAAACTTCTATCACAATAGTAACCGCAATACCAAATAGATCCCTAAAAGAAATCCATGGAAACAAAAAAAACAAATAGAATAAATATATTTTTTATATATATATTTATGGTTGTTTCGAGCCTGTTACTATAACTAATGGCTGATACGATCAAGAGTATATTTGAGAAGAATTGGCACCCACATCGTTTGCAATCAATGAACAAATAAAAATAAATAACCATATAGTAACATAGTAGGTGGTCCATTAGTAAATATAATAACACGGAAGGCTTACATTATCGTTGTTAGTAAAAAAACGAACGAATAAAAGTTAGGCGGTAAGGATAAAGGAACCCAGGGATGCAGAGAATCAAGACCCCCCCACTCACGATCCACGGCTTACCCACAGCAATAAGAGCAGGGATTGCACTGAAAAGATTCTGCCCAAATCTGTGGCAATCCTCGGCTTAACCATAGTTGATATATTTTAAGATAAAGAATTTAATAATTCATTTAAAAAACATTGAATAAATAGAAGGGAAAACTCCATTTTTTAAAGAGGGTCAAATTAATGTTCATTACCTTGCGAGATTGATGATAATATTCTCGTAATATTATACATGTTCATAATTTTATTCAGAAAAATCATTTTATTGTGTCTTTTTTATATATATTAAATTGCATAATTCTAATAATTTTATTTTTGATTTTGCACAATTCAAATTGAAAAAAACAAAATGCTAATCGAGACAGAATTGACAACCTTGATTAGAATTGAAAAATATATGCAGTGCCTACTTTTGAAAATTCTCATACATGATTCTTATGCTATGCATTTCTTTGACCAAATCATGCATGTGTACTTGATATTAAAATCTTAACACGTGAAAGCTGATATTGTAAAATCTAAAAATAAATAAATGCCAGCACCTTAAAGCTAGGAAGTATTTAAGTGAAATTGGGCCACCATCATTCATGAATTCAATTATTAATAAAGCATTCCCAATTTACAATTGGGTTCATTTTAATTTACTCCATAAGGTTTGAAGTGAATTCAGTTTCTTTTCATAAAGTTTTAGTTTCATCAGAGTCCTCCTTATTGTTTCAATAATGAATCTCTTAAAATAGATCTTTTCAGTCTTTAAAATTTGATCAAATGGTCTTTTATATATATATATATATATTTTAATTTTAAATGTTGCCGTATAAAATTTTAATTTTAATTAAAAATTCTAAATGTTGCCGTATAAAATATTGTATTTGAAAATAAATACAAAAATATATTAAATTTTCAATAATGAATCTTTTATAATAGATCTCTTCAGTTTCTAAATTTGATCAAATATAATTTTTTCTAATAAAATATTCTACTTTTAATTAAAAATTATAAATGTTTCCATATAAATTATTTTTTAAAATAGTATAATATATATATACACACACCATTAAAAATATATTTAAAAATAAATTTTAAAATCTAGAGCTCATTAAAAATATATATTATCTTCCGAATCTTTCAATTTTACGAGCCAATTATTGAATCAAATCTTTGTTGTCGGTATTAACTTTTTTTTATTAAGTACATTATTGATTTGTTAATTGATGATTATACCCTTATAACAATTTAAAGTTTAAATTGTGTTTTCTAGGCATTGAAATTCTTAGTTAATACCATGTTTTGTATTGTATCTATCTACTAACATGATGTCACATTATATCTATCTAATATGTATTCAATAACAATCTTCTATTTATTAATGTCATTAGGACTTTAAAATTGATGAATGATAATGTAACATGTGGACTCATGCCAATATGTTTTTTCTTTACCAAGATTTCATTTCATTTGCAAAATATAGGTTAATGTTTTCAAAACAAATGACGTGTACGTGTATATATTTTTTTCTTGATATAGATGATTTTTATTTTATCCACCAATCTTCATTTGATATATATAAAAATCTTTTTATCATGAAAGACTTTTATTATAAATTTATATATATATGTGTGTGTGTGTGTGTGTGTGTGTGTGTGTGTATTCTTACAATTGTTTTTATGTAAATTTCTTCTATATTCTTAACATAATAATGTGTTGTATTATCTCATTAATGATTATGATTTTTAGGTTTGAGGAGTTTAATAATAGTCCAAGATGTAATTTGGTAAATAAGCATAATTTTTAATTTAACCATTAGATCAAGATAAAATTGCCATAAGATTTTGAAGACCCTATTTTATATTGGATTAAAACTCCATGATAATAAAAAATTGAGAAGTCATTAAAATAAGGCTTGGTAGTTACCGCGTAAGATTGTCTTTATTTTTCTTCTTGTATTTGGATTTTTTTTCCTTACTAGATCAGGGTTTTAAGTTAATTAGTGTTTTACTATTTAGAAATTCAAATGCTAGATGAATTCTTTTAATTAGATATACTAAATTTCTTTACAATTTAGGTTTGTAATCTTAGGATTTGAAAATCTTAGCTTTAACCATATTATATGCGACATCGATATTGTTGTTTGGAAAAATGATCCATCGCGTGTCAATACTACTAATATTTAGTTATTAATACCATATTTATTATCACATTATTAATATTATCTTTATAATTTTAAATTTATATATTTCATGTTTTTTAGAATATATATAATAGATCATTTTTTATTTTATTGAAAAGACTATATGGTATTTTGCAAAACAAAATAAAAAAATCCTAGTAAAAACTTCTCACTATAAAATCATTGACTTGATCATAGAAGAGTTTCTATATCCCATCAAGAGGGGTTGTTTTGTAGGAATTCAAGTCTTTGTCACCAACCCTCCAAGCCCTCAATTCTCGAGAAAAAGATATTAACATGATTATGTGAACATTTATTTAATAAAACAATTCAAATTATTACATTTTAATGAGTTGTGCTGTAGACATGTAACTATACTAAGACTTGGTGGTGTTACTATATACTTTTGTTTTTTTCGTTGTGTTGTGTTCCATTAAGGAGGGATTATAATTCTTCATTACCATATTTATCCTCCTATTTAGTTTTTTTTTATAAAAAAAACTAAAAAAACTACGACCACATAATAATAGTTATAAAAATACTAAAAGAGATCAATGATTTATTGTTGTAAATTTACTAAAGCCCTAGATACGGATTATTGTGGATTGTAATAGTAAACTTACTATTTTACCTCTAGGTGCACAGTAATTTTATCCTTGGACTCAGGGGCATATTGAATTTTTGAAAATATGTAAATATGGATATGCCCTCATAAAAGACAGAATCCAAGAGTTGGTTGTAGGGGTGTTTAGGTAATTTATCCTATTTCTTATTACTTTTTTCTACGGACACTATTGGCTCGTCGTCTGGACACGCTGACAATTTTTTTCGTGACGCTCCATTCCGGTGGCATGTGCGGTGTCATACAGTGGTTACAAATATTTATCCGGTGTCTTAATGGATTCACTGCCATATCCTCCATCTCATGGTGGGGTGCGTGGTCTTCCAAGTTGGACAGGAATGTGGCGGTGGTCGATGGACTTTTTTATCCCTTTTCTCTATCTTGCAAGCTAAAGTGTACGATAGTCCCCTTTGTTTATGGTGTTTACATTCCAGTCCCTGGTCTTTGGATTGTTTGGTATGGTCTTGATTTCTGTTATGGAAGTTTTGATTTGTTTCAATTTTGTCCTTTGATTGAAATTGATTATATATTGCATTTACAATTCAGTATTTATTCTTTTAAGTTCCGGATTGGTTTTAAATCCCTTAATATTTTCGATAAAGAACTTTAGTTTTTTTTTTGTCATTCTATTGAAATTGATTTTATATTTTGTTTTTATTTCTGCCCTTATACGTTTAATTTTTTATTTTAATTCCTTTATTTTTTTATATTTATGAAATAATACCTATTTTGTCCATATATATATATATATATATATATATATATATATATGCTCTTAGTTTTGGTTTTTAACTTTTATCATTCTCTTTTGTTGAGGTAGTATATATTTGAACAATTTTGTTCTTAAATTTTAGTTTATGTTTGTGATCATTTGAAAATTGGCATATTTTTCCCTTTTTCTTTCTTTGAGTTTTTTTTATTTGATCTTCAAGTCAAATGATTTTTTTTTCAACTAATAATTTTTATTTTTGTTGTCATTTATTTTATTTTATTGTTTGCTCTTTTGTTAAACTTTTAGGTATTTTTTATTCTTTGATGTAATTTTGTTTTTTCTATTATTTACACAATAATAATAATAATTTTTTTTCTTGCTTCCTCTTCGGTTAAAGTTTTTGAGTTTTTTTTTATTCCTTGGGGTAATTTAATAATTTTTAGTCTTTTAGCAATGATAGTAATGATAATTCTAGGTGTTATAATTAGAATAATAATAGTGACATTATTAATCATAATGATAATAACAATTGTAATTTATTGTAATGGTTATAGTGTTTATGGTGTTAATAATTATGGCTTTGATGGTAATAATAAAAATAACTCATAAAATAACTTAGAAAATATCAATAATAACAAAAATAACATTATAATAATGATAATAACACTAATTATAGTTTCAATTATATTAATAAAAATAATTGTGTTCATTATCTTGATGATTATTGTTAATAATATCAACGATTAAAACAATAATGATGGTGATAACAATAGTACTGCTAATAATAATCAGAATATTGATTATTAACAATAATGGTTATAATGATAACTGTAATAATAGTGATAATTTAACAATCATGATAATAACAATTAGATAATAATCAAAATAATTCATAAGCCAATGTTGTTTTTGTTTAAAAATTGGCCTTTACGACCTTTTTATGTATGATATTTAAGATCTAATATCACATAAACAAAAATAATCAAAATAATTCATAAGCCAATGTTGTTTTTGTTTAAAAATTGGCCTTTACGACCTTTTTATGTATGATATTTAAGATCTAATAAACAAGTTACTTGCTTTGCGCTTCGCGACAACCTGAACCAAAATATTTAACTTGTAAAAAAAATATTAATGGTCATAGATTGTTTTTGTAATACTGTACATCTGAGTGAAATATTCAACAGATAAAACTTTTGATTATTTAGTTTTTTTATATATTTATTTTACTATGCATAAAATGTTTAAATTAATGATAACAATTATTTTAGGTATTTTTTTTAAAAAAAATATATCTAACTAATTATATATTTTGATATTTGTTTAATATTAACGTTTTAAAAAATATATATAAAATGTAGGATTTTGTTTTCAAAAAATCATAAATTAATTTAATTTTAATATTTTGAAGTACTTTTTAAAATAATAATATAAAAAAGAAATCTTAAAAAAGAAAAACAAATAATTTAGTGATCACAGAGTATAATGACGATGGTGGAGCAGTTTATCCACTTCGATCCTAACTAGTTTATATTAGTATAATATAAACTTAAAGTTCCAACAAACAGGAAAGAAAACGAAAGAGGGGACATGAAGAATGAAAAGAGAGGATTGTTATTATTATTATGGAGTAGAGACTAGAGAGAATGGGTTTTGGGAATAATAAAAAGTGCTGCTACTGCCGACAGGTATTATTATTATTATTATTATTATTATTACTATTTTGATAGGAAGAAGGGTACAGTGAGCTTTTCAAGTGTCTCATCTCAGCAGCCTCACGATAAAGCGAGGGATAGACGACTGTAGTAGTCATAGAGTGACTGACCGCCCTCTTTATCGCAGGCGTACTCTCCTCCTGCACCCACCCATTTCAAAGCCGATGAATCCGCATTTTTCTTCCAACTAGGTTGCCGTTCCAGGCGGGCCCATTCCTTCTCTTGTCTTGTCTACTGTTACGCCTCACTGTTCCTGTCTTGTGCTTGCAATGTTACAATGACCTTTCTGTCCTCTACATGTAAAGCTGGACACAACTGTTGTTGACGACATTACCGCTTGTTTTTTTCAGATGAGAAAGAACCCCATCATTATCTTTTATTTTTATCTATCGACTAATTGATTTCCTTCATTTAAGACCTGCGATTTTCTTGTAAAGTTGAGAGTACAAGAAGGTTTGATTCGAGTCGGCTTGAGAGTTTTAGAAGGACGAGATGCAGAGAGGCTTTTACTACTGATCTATCTGTACGGAGGAATGCAGAGAGAGCATTCTCCTGTTTTCAATCTCAAATGGTGTGGTGTTATGAATCAAGCACGGCTGGTCACGAGGAAAACAAAAACATAGACACGGCAAAATTGAAGAGATTCACCCGTACCATCAATGCCAGAAATTCTCCAGTTCAATAGGATGCTGCTTTACAAGACAGAACAAGGCAGAAAATAATGATATCCTTTGCATGTTAAGTTTTAACATCTGAATCCGACTAGCCAGCCAGCACTCTTGGCCTTTTGTTCGTTTGCCTGCCTGCCTGCCTACCCATTTCTTTCCTCTACATGAGAGAGGAAAAGGTTGTGGATTTTGAGGGTGTGCTGGACCATTCAGCTCCTACAGTAGAACTGGGAGATGTTGCTGGGGTTGGTCACTGAAGGAGAGTTACGATGGTGGAGGGTTGTTGAGCTTGAAAAGTGAAGTTGACCAGCAGCTGCTGAAGGTGCCATACTTGCTGAAGAAGCGAATCCTGATGATGCTGCAGTAGAGAAGACAGGCAGTGCATTTGCTCCACCACCATAAGGGCCTTGGGTTTGCCTGGTCCAATTTGGAAAGGAATCTACTTCCATTCTCTTCTCGATTGCTCTTTCCTGCAAGCACCATGCGTCAATTATCAAAACAGTGAAAATCCTCTTCTTCATTTGCTTTTTAGTGGAAAAGAATCAATCAAGTTCTGAATACTATCAATCGGATGGTTGTCATGAAAATTTCTCTGACATTATTCTGAGAATTAGATGAACAAGCAAAACCTTTAAATATTCATTATGAAGTGTGTCCTCCTAGAAGGTTAATCAGCATGGTAATGTATCTTTGTGACAACCATGAGCAAGGAGCTCAGCATGATACTGTTATCTTTGTGTGAGGTGCTTGCATGCATTTGTGTTCCCTAAAAAAACTTGAGAAAACGAAAGGCGTTGCATGAAATAAACTAGATTATTGAATTACCTCATAGATGGGAAAGACTCGATGATTCAGACCATCCCACATAGGAGGAGGGTGAACAGATGTAACTCCAGGGCCATTCGGTAGTTGATTTTTCATTGTTGCAGAACCAGAATTCAGAAACTGCCAATGAACAATTCCTCTAAGAGTATTAAAAAAAACCTTGCCAAAATCATGAACACATCAAGTAAATCATAGATAGATAAGCTTTCAAGAACAAACACACAGATTCCCACTTTGGCCTGAGAAAAGTCAACATCGATTTCAACGGTACCTTTGGTGCCCTATCAGTAGACACGCCATCCCAGCCACTGTGGAAATAAAAGCCACCCACGTTGCTGTTTACCTTTAGGATATCAGAAGTATCTGGAGGGGCGATTCCCAAGTTCAGGTCAAGATTTTGGTTGCCATCTGTATGAGAAGTAACTGTTTGTAGATTGGCACAATAAAGGATCATTTGGCAAATTGAGAACTTTTTCTTAACAAAGATGATGAAAACAGAAAAAACAGTGAGGAGATTCTAGCAATGAAAAATACCTCTACTATTGGGCTCTGAAAGCATCTCCAGTTCATATGTGCTTGGGCTCAAAGTTGGTAACTGCTTCCCTTCCATTGCATTTAATAGCAGCCTTGTCATAAGCCCTGGTTACCAGAGAAAACGAATATCTCAAGAAAATTGAAACAGATTTGGTTGAGAGTTGTAGTCGAACTAAGGCATTTAGTTTAAGAAAGATCCAATTCATGATCATTAGGACCTTGCTGCTTCTATCTCGCTATCGAATAGCCCAAGATAAATGTACCTGCAGGCAAGCAATAAATATTGCCCAATAAAAAACCAAGTTCCCAACTCTTTCCACAAGCCTAAACATTTTAATTTCTTAGTTAGTTTCACAGTTCCATGTAAGAACACATGCATTAGTAAGCACTTCATGCAAATTATAAGATCAATGGAGTGCAAATAGTAGGATAGCTATCAGAACGCTGAAATAAATCAGCTGGATATATGTGTTAAGGGAAGGAGTTGCTTACTTCTTTCCCAGGAACTGCCCCATGCGAGCCTCCCATCGGCCACACTTGTGGAGTGTCACTCCTCTGTATTTTGAGCTGCCCCTAGAGAATCCAGTGCTCTGACGACGTAAAATATGCACAAATTCTTCTTTTGTGAAATTACTCATCTGAATGAGAAATAAAAACGCAATTATCAACTAATCATTCGAGAGTCAAAAACCAAAGCATTTAGAACCCCAGTGAGTTACATCTAAAACAATCCTCACCTGCTTAATATCCTCATCATAATCACTAACGTTAAAGTTGATGTCCGCATCAACTCCACGGAACTTGATCGCAGCTCGATCATATGCCCTGAAAACAAAAACACAAAATCCTCGATAACTTACGTAATCACGCTACATATCACAATCTGATCTCATTTATTATCATTGTTACCTAGCTGCAGCATGTGCAGTATCAAATCCCCCTACAAGAAACCAAACACCCAGATTCACAAAATAAATAAATACCAGATTAGCAAGTATTAACTGTACCCCATAGCACCAATGTATCAAAGTTAATTTCAAATAATCGAATAATATTATCTTAAAATTACCCAAGTAGACTTGCTTTCCACAATCCCTGCAAAACAACACAAGAAACGCAAAACTCAAATCACATTCAAAATTCGACAGCCACTCAATAAGAATGAAATAATTGACAGAGAGACCATCACAGTAACTAAGCAGCTAATCAGTGGAGCAAGAAATTGAAATAACTAACCAAATATGAGATTCCCATCTTCCAGTTCTCCGATAAAACGTGACTCCTCTATACTGCGAGCTCCTCGACCTGGGCCCACGCCGACTCTTTTTCACTGGCTTTTGTTGTTGAGCCCCGATCCCCTGCTCCGGAGGAACACCATAGTTCATGGACCCACCGAGATCCATCCGCTGCATCTGCACCGCCGGAGAAGAGGTAGACCCTCCTGCTGCATTCTTGGTCCCCCACTCCACTGGAAAAAGCTGGATCGTTCGATCTCCACGGTCACTATGATCATCATCATCATTATTAGAATAAACGGTCCTCTTGGAGCTGCTTTCAGCTGACAAGATACTGAAATTGAGAGCGAAAACTTCGCCGTTGGAGCAAGAGTCCTCATCACCACAGCCATCCGCATTGACTACAGAGGAAGAATTGAAGCTCCCGGAACTTTCCATTGGAGAGTTGGAAAGCTCTAGAATCTTCTTGTTACTATTATTATTCCTCCTCACTGTCGTTGACGAATCACCAGAAACCGCAGTCAAGTTAAGATCCAACATCGTCGAGTCCTTGTCAGCTCAAACCCGGCACCGTTTCGACGGGGAGTGGAAGCGTAAGAACAGAGTGAAGTATTCAAGAGATGAGCATGGAGGGTGACACAGGAGAAGTAGAGGGAGGAGGGTGTTTCTTTTTGCCGGCTAAGAGGTTGTTTTCATGTTTTCGTGGGAGAGAGAGGGGGGTTGTCTGGTGCTGGGAATATAATATGGTTAATAGTTGGTTATGGTTATATTTGTGTGTTGGGGCTGGGTTGTTGGCGGTGTTTGGCTAATTCAGAAAAAGGAGGGGGTGAGAGAGAGTGTGTGTGTGGATGGGACGTCTTATACAGAAGAGGGAGCGCTTAGCGATATGCCATTTCGGATCAAAACATTAATCAAAGTTTCCTAACCTTTTTTTTTTCTTTTTTGCTTTACATATATGGCGCGTGGTTCACACAAGATTAGGAAAGGGGTATTCCCTAGATTCCCCACTGTTTCTTAACAGTCCTTGCCACGGCATTTCGATAAAGTTCATTCAGTTGATTTCGATTCTTTTTTAATTGATTTTTTTTAATTTTATTATTTAATATCAAATTAATTTAAAATTATTCTGATTATCTCTACACTTATAAAGCTCACCGAGACATATCAAATATATTAAAATAGTTCTTTTCATTGAAGTGTACATTCAGGTTCACCAGATTACAGCGCTCCTGGGCCGGGTCAAGCTCTAAATAAATCTACCGTGGTTTAATTAGTTGCGGAGACTAGACTCTAGAGGGCATGTTTAAAAGAAAGTTATTTTTATTTGAAATTAATATTTTTTGTGTGTTTAGATTGTTTTAACATGTAGATATAAACAATAACTAAAAGAATAATTATTTTAATATAATTTTGAAATTAAAAAAATACTTTACAAAACAATTTCTATAACCCTATAAACAAACAAACCTGGATAGTTGAGAGAAGATGGGTGGTTTGTGGAAGAGGGCTCATCGAGAGGAACGTGACAAAGAAGAAGGGGTGGTGGGGGTGAGCCGGTGGTGGCAGGAAATGTCAATGTGAAATTGGTTACTGTGGGGTGTGAAATGTGAATATGGCTGTCGAAAGATGCGGTCCCTGGGGTTCAAAACTTCAAAGGGCTCACCTGGGTGACACCTGGCATCCATCTTTTGTTCACAGACGACGCCCTCATGAATCGCGTGTTTTTATTTTATTTTGTCACTAATCTACACTCAAGAATATATATATATATATATATATATTATATAAGTCCTTTATATTAAATTACAGCTCACAGTGATGTTTGCTGCTAGATTATTGTGTATAATTAAATTAAGAACATTGTTTGAAAGCAATTATTTATTTTTTTATATAAAACTAGTTTTTATATATATTTTTAGATTATCTTAATATTAAAATTTTAAAAAAACTATTATTATAATATCAAAATATACCTTCTTGGAAACAATAATGACAAGAATATGAAATTGGCCATTGGACCCTTAACTATCCAACAAAGGGTACACTTCCCTGGTTTATTTATGTTTACTTTACTTTTTATCTATAAGTTGATGTCATTATAATCATGAGTTGAGAAATTATATTTTATCTAGAAAAATATTAAATTATTATTTTTTATATGCCTATATAAAATTATAAATTATAAAATATTATTCATTTCATTATCAACCACCTGTGGTGGGTGGGGATGGTACGATATTTAAGGTTTACTTGTAGGTATTTGATAGTGTGGTTAAAGTTGATTTGAAAATATTTTTGTTCAAAAATATATTAAAATATATTTTTTTTAAAAAAAAATAATATTTGTATATAAAAATAATCTAAAAATATTAAAAGAATTAATTTAAAAATAAAAAAAAATTAAAAAAAAACATTTTTAAAACAAATTGCGGGAGTATGCTTAAAAAAAACAGCAAGGGGAAACGGATTCCTTTTTCTTTGGCATAAAGGTAAAGGGGAAAAAAAAACGTTAGTGGGGAGTCGGCTGAACATCGGATCCATTATAAAATTTGCAATTTGCATGTGGTGTCTTAGGTTTGAGAGGGAAATATCCGTACACGTCGTTACTTACCTAAAATGCCAGTTGTCTACGAACTTGTGGACCAACCACATAAGGCCCACTCCTCTGATCTCTGATTGGTTGTCGCTTGCGTTGATTTTTTCTCTCCATACACCATCATGAAAGCAAATAAATTTAAATAATAAAAAAATAATAATCATCGCTGGATTTTACTTCTTATCCCATTATTTTGTTATTTAAAAACTCGACAAAATCTTTAGCAGAAAGCGTAAAGTTTCCAGTCTAGTAATCCACACTAAGAACTCAGTTTTACCCTATAAACCAACAAATTAACTTCTCATTAAAAAGTAAAATCATCTTTTTATCGGACACACGGTGGTTATTCTCAGATTCAATAGCGACAAATATGTTTTTTTTTTCTTAAATAGTGCTAAAATAATTTTACAAGCAAAAAGTATTGAACTAATAATATATAAGGGTTTTATACACCTTCTCGGCCCCCCCCGCGCAAAACAATAACTTAAATGCCCCAAGATGATGATAATAAAAAATTTCTTATAGGTCTTTTTTTTTGTCTTTTACTTTTGATTTTTTTATTATATTTATGTTGACTAAGGAGAATTTTTGTTTTTTTATATTAAAAATATTTATAAAAAACGGTTGGCATGTATCATGCATGCGCCAGCAAGTGGACACTGCCTAAGCTTTTTTGGCAAAATTTACGGCGGTGTTTGATGGTCAAACATCATCTTCCATGTTGAACAGGGTTGTCAATATCGTTCTGTTCCGGCTAGAAAAGCCGGAACGTTCCGTGTCATTAAAACAACCAAGACACAACGGCGTCGTTTTCGTCTCTAGTTTTAATTCCGACCCGTTCCGGAAATATCGGCCAAATTCCGGCTGAAATGTCTCGATACCGTTCCGGTTGTGCCGTTTCGGCCTTAAAATCCTCTTTATTTTGATTAACTTGTGATTGTGTTTCTAATTTTGAGATTATGTTTATTTGACTTTGTGTTTATATTGTATAATTTAAAATTAATTTATCTTGAATTTTAATTATGTTTGTTAAATTAATATTTTAATTTTTTTCATATATATAATTAATTATATATGAATAGTACAACCCCGAAACGGCATGCCAAAATGCTCCGAAACCGAAACGTTTCATACCAATAGAAAAACCAGAACGGTATTGATAACCTTGGTGTTGAAAGTGCATTGATGTTCTCTTTCTATTGGTATGATGTGTGTGGAGGCATGCTGATTGGGCTCTAATGAGCTTTTTTTCTTCTCCTCTCTCTCTTCAAATGATGAAGTTGTCTTGCCATTTATTTTTAGAAAAGTTACTTTTAATATCTTTCTTTTTATCAAAATTGTATTTGTTTATGGAGTTTTGAAAATTTAGAGTTTGCATTCTAAACCTTGATACACACATAACAATTTACTTTCTCTCCTTGGAGTGCCCAAAATAAATATTGGTTTATTTACATGATTTTTGGTATATCTCAATTAATTGACTAAAAAACCCTTCAATATTAAAACTACAAAATTACCATTATGTTTTTTTTTATAAAAAAAAACCTAAACCCCATTCTTTTACACAATTGAGAAAACAATGTGAATCACTTTCATGATCATAATATGATAAGTCACTCTCATTATCATCTCTTAATGATGCAAGTTTGCAAGTGGCGATTATAGTTTTGAGTTAAGCTTATTGTCTCAAGTTTGTGTTTGTCTTGGCTTAATAAAAAGAATTTGTGTCTTGCCTGTGTATATATTATGATGCCTATGTTTTTATTTTTAGCAAAGAAGATAAAAGCTTATTGTCTATAAATAAATAAAAGTCTACATACTATTCACATTATGAGTGATAAAGTTAAGATAAGAGTTGGAAGAACAGTTATGTTTGTTATGGTAATGTTATGGTTTCTTTGTCCCAACCTCATTGAACATCGTAAAAGCTTAGATATGACTCATATAATAGCCTAATATCATGTTCCAAAAACTTATTACATGCAAATGTCTAAATACATTTGGTAACTAGTAAAAAACCTATCCATTTTAGTCATAATATTCATAAATAAATACTTGAGATGTTAGGTTTACATAAAAAAAATAGATGGACTACATGATTAAGAAATGGGTTCCATCATATGCTCAGTTCTCTTATAAAGGGTGGCACATCGTATAGACGATGTTAATAAAATGATGATATGAATTTCATTTTTTTTTTGTTATGTCGTGACATTCATGACTTCAAAACAATGGGTCTACCTCTTAAGATATGGAAAAGAAGTTTTAGGAAATATCATAAAATTATAATTATATAATTTAAGAGTCATCACGTAATGTTATGGTCACTATAAAACTTAATGGTCTATAAAAACCTAGATAAAAAGACTAGTTATGCAAAGAAAATACACATCATCCCTAGTTCACCTTACATAAGGTAAGTTGCATTATTGTTTGAATATTTTTTCTAGGTTGAGTTTTTATTTGTTAGTCTCTTCTGGGGTTGAAGTTAGATCTTCCTTTTTTAGGGGATTTCTTTCTTTTATTTTTATTCGGTTTAGTCCTGAAATTTTAATTTATATTGGTGATAATTTCAAAATTGATATTTCTTACTTTTTCATTTGTTTTTTTAGTGTTTTCTGATATTTTTATTTTTTGTATAGATTAGATGATTTTTTATGCTCATATTATTTGTTTTTGTTTGCTCCTTTGTTAAAGTTTTTATTATTATTTTCGAGATAATTTTATGGTTTTTATTATTTAAGCAATAATAATGATAATTTTAGTGATGTTATAAATCTATATTTATATGTATTGAATGTCCATGACAATCTATAATTATGTGTATTGAATATCCATGATTCTTGAGTTTAGTCTCTTAAATTCTCATGACCCTTGAGTTCATTTCTTTCTCCTATAAATAGACTAATTGTCTTGTATTTTTAGTAATTTGAAAAATAGAAGCATTCATAATAAAATATCTCTCTCTTATCTCTTTTTATTCATAATAAAAAAATATTTCTCTCTTGTCTCTTTTAATTATACTTTTCCTATCTATATACTTTTCCTATCATTAGGGAAAGCAAATTCAGTGCTTGAAGCACAATAAGAAATTACTTGGAATAACCCAAATTATCTCATTTTGATCCAAGAACAAATTAATGTGAATTTAAATTCAAAAGATAACTCATTTACAAAACATTGCAAATCAATTACTAAATGTTTTCACTAGTAGTGAAAAGGTGGTTAAATCCCACATTCGTGCTACAAATGCACCATCTAGAATTGAAATCCATGAAGGAAAAAAGGTCAACATAGAAGCAAATAAATTTATACCACGTCTGAAGTGTGGAAGACCTATTGATGTTAACACAAAAATTCTAGAAAACAAAAACTCCAACAAATAGATGATAATACACTTGAAAAGTCCTCGCCCACAAAACAAACATCAAATCTTGTGTTCAAATCATTTTCTAATACTGACCCCCCTAAAGAGAAACCTCTTGAAGAGAACCAGGTACTTGAAAATAATGAAGTCTCCATAAACTATATTCGAATAAAAGAGATTTTTGGAACGAGACAAAATTATCATAAATAATGTGTTTGCATTTAAGATTGTTTTTTACATAACTAAAAAGTGACAATAAATTTGAATCATAAACTGTTGAAGAATGTTGACATGAAAATGATTGGCCAATGTGGAAATAAACAATCCAAACAAAGTTAAACTCACTTGCGAAATCTAAAGTATTTGGATCTGTAGTCAATATACCTATAGGTGTTATACTTGTTGGGTATAATTGGGTTTTTGTTAGAAAATAAAATGAGAACAATAAAATTGTGCGATATAAGGCACAACTTGTTGCACAAGGTTACTCGTAGAGACCCGATATTGATTATGCGGAAACTTCTTCTTCAGTAATGGATACAATCACTTTAATTTTTAATTGGTTTAACAGTCTCAGAAACTCTAAATGTGCGTTTAATGGATATAGTTGCAACATATCCTTATGGATCATTAGATAAAGACATCCATATGAAAATCCAGGGAGGATTTACAATATCTGAAGCCTTTTGTAATGAAGCCAGAAGTGTTTATTCCATTAAACTACAAAAATCATTATATGGGTTGAAGCAATCTGATCGGATGTGGTATAATCGTCTTAATGAATACCTTTTAAGAAAAAGGTTTGAGAATGATGAGATTTGTCCGTGCATTTTAATTAAGAAAACAATATTCAGATTTGTTATTATTGTAATATATATTGATGATTTAAATATTATTGGTACTCCTGAAGAGTTCACAAAAACTATAACCTATTTTAAAAATGAATTTGAGATGAAAGATCTCGAAAAGATAAAATTTTATCTTGGTTTACAGATTGAACGTCTTTCAAATGGAATATTTGTACATCAATCAATGTATACAGAAAAAGTCTTAAATTGTTTTTATATGGACAATGTTAATCCTTTAAGTACACCTATAGTTGTTCGATCACTTGATGAGAAAAAAAACCCATTTCGACCTCCAGAAGAGATTGAAAAAATTATTGGTCCTGAAGTACCATATCTTAGTGCTATTGGAGCACTTATGTATCTTATAAATTGTAGAAGACTAGATATAATTTTTTTAGTAAATTTATTAGCAAGATATAGTTCCACTCCCACAAAAAGACATTGGAATAAAGTCAAATATATATTTTGCTATCTCCACGGAACAATCAAAAATGGTTATTTTATTATGGATCAAATTCACAATTAATTAGATACGCAAATGTAGGTTATCTCTCTTTTCCCCACAAAAGAGATCACAAACAGGTTATCTATTTTGCTTATGAGGTACTGCAATTTCTTGAAGATCTATCAAACAAACATTGGTTACTACATCATCAAATCATGCAGACATTATCTTGATACATGAAACAAGTCGAGAATGTATATGACAAAGGTCAATTATCTAGCACATAAAGAAAAAATATGGATTGTCAATCATTGAAAATAGTCTCACAATATTGTTTGAAGATAAGGTTATCTGCATCACTCAACTCATAGGAAGCCATATTGAGGAGACAAAATATAAAATATATCTCACCTAAGTTCTTTTATACTCACGAGCTCCAATAAAAAAATGAAATTGATATCAAACAAAGGTCAAGTGATTATTTTGCAGACTTATTTACAAAGTCCTTACTATCCTTAATTTTCAAAAAAACTTGTCCATAATATCGGAATACGCCATGTTAAAGATTTATCATAAGGCATGTGCTTTTTAGGGGAAGTCAATGCAAATTGTATTTTTTTTCCTACGCTTAAGTTTTTTCCCACTAGATTTTTCTTTGCAAGGTTTTAATGAGACAATTTGATATTGTTTTAATGAATCCTAAAGTATTCAATTATAGGTCTTGAAGTATCTGTATAAAGCTCTCTATTGAATTTTAAAGTACATGGTAATTTAGGGGAGTGTTATAAATCCATATTTATGTTGAATGTCCATGATAATCTAGAGTTATGTGTATTAAATGTCCATTACTCTTGAGTTTAATCTCTTAAATTTTCGTGATCATAAAGTTCATTACCTTCTCTTATAAATAGACCACATGTCTTGTATTTTTAGTGCTTTGAAAATAGAAAAATTCATAATAAAAAAGATAGTCCTCTCTTGTCTCTTTTAATTATACTTTGAGTATTTATGTTCTTATATGTTAATTGGTTCTTCATTTTATAACAAGTGATTGTTTTTTTTTATTGATTTTCTTTCTTGTTTTTTTTTGTAAAAAATATTGTTTTTTTATTTTATTTTTCGGGAAATTTAATGATTTGTTTTGTTTGGGTAGTAATGATAATTTTAACTCTTTAT
Source organism: Salix viminalis (assembly GCA_029228465.1). Classification (NCBI taxonomy): domain Eukaryota; kingdom Viridiplantae; phylum Streptophyta; class Magnoliopsida; order Malpighiales; family Salicaceae; genus Salix; species Salix viminalis. Next base: position 7,038,442 of record CM055441.1, on the reverse strand, counting down.
AGTCATGATAATGATAGTAGCTTAACAATGAATTTTCAATGATGTTTTTTTTTTATAGGTAGAAAATCAACGAGTTATTTGTTTTTTTAGTTATTGTAGGTATTTCCATAATTTATAGTTTATTATTGCCTTTAAATTAAATTAAATTATAAAATGAACTAATCCTAATACAGTGAATTCAATGATTCAGGTATCCAAATCTTCTTGATTTTTTAATAACGATGAAATTTTATGTTGGTGATTTTATTGAAACCTGTTAAACAGATAAATTTATATCAATTTAAAATTCATATATTTTATTGAAAACACGCGCCTCACAAAAAACCTACACAAATTTATTATTTTGCCCAAATTTATAGTATTATAAAAAAATCTCATTTTTAATATTTTTTTTTGGCGTTGAGAAAAACTATGGTTCCTATCGCAGCGAAACGCGGGTAAATGGCTAGTAAACCTCTATTCTGAATCAAAGAAGAACAAACGAAAAAAAAATCATTCAACATATTCCATTTTTATGGATTTGCTTTGTTGTAAATTGGGCATAAATTATTGGACATACAGAAATGGGGAAGGTGGGAGACAGTTTGAAGTATGAAGAGAGCGATGGAACCAGCTTCTTGGAGTATGGTTTGCAGAATATATGATTTGGTCAGAGAATTTAGCCTAAAAGAGAAAAGTTTAAGGAACACCTTTGATTCCACTAAATCCAACCATGAAAGGCTGCACTATAAATATATAATTTGACCTCCACTATGCTACTTTATTCTCTACTGTACCTCCACTTCTTCCTAGAATTGAAAAAACATATCCATTTTTTTTTTATTTAGGTTAAGATATTTCTATGTGCAAAATATAAATATAATCAACAAAGAAAAAATACAAATGGGCCTTGAGAAAAAGAAAAGATTAATGGGCCTGGCCTATCTAAAAGCCTTGGTATGTTGCTCCCTAAATCCACTGTAGGATCCAATCATCTCTCGTTTCCAGATCAAAGAGCATCCTGCAAGCTGGGACTCACATCCACCGTTCGTGCTATGCGTTACTCACACAGCTTTAAAACTGTTCTTACATGGGCTTGGTGAAGGCTCACAGTACACCGAGGAGGAATTATAGATATCGTGTTAGTTTAATATATTTGTAGTTAATTGGTTGGTTATTATTATATTCACATAAATACATATTTATTATTAATAGAACTTTAAATTATTTTCAATATTTATATAATATTAGATTAATATATATAAAATTCATAAGACAAAATTGTTTTGCAAAGAAAATTATAAAGTTTTTATAGTTATGAGATTTTTATTATATCAAATCAATGTTCCTAAAATGCCTATAGTTAATGTTTTCTTAAATATTAGACATTTACATGTCATAAAGATTAATACATATATTTTTTTAAAAATAGTTTTTCTTGTAAGTTTGGGTATAAAGGATACCTAGAACTAATATGTAGATGTTAATCATAAAACATGTACACTCAACTGACCTGCATGATAATTTCATGTGGAGATATCACTTATGTTCATGAAAAAACATGTGATAGTTGTATAAATAATTCTTAAAATTAAGGTTAAAAAGAATTTATAGAGAATGTTAAAAATCACATGATGATTGAGGTTAATAAGATATATAGAGAATGTTAAAACTCACATGATGATTGAGGTTAATAAAATATATAGAGAATGTTAAGACTTACATGATAATTGTGTAAACAATCTTTAGAAATTGAGGTCAGTAGATTATCTTATTTAGAGAATATTATACATTAATCATGTTATCTTAATTAAGATAACAAAAGGGAATACATTGAGCACATTATCAACTATAAGAAGGCTCTCAAGCGATCAAGAAATAATTTAATATCCTGGGTGAATTAGAAAAAATATTACATTTATTTTCAAATAGTATTGACTAAGAAATACGTGGTCTAAAAGGGTGGAATGAGTTTCAAATCTTATTTAAACTATTAATGACTAACTAACAAACACGATTTAACAAGAAAATTCATGCATTCATTGTTATAGTAAAACAAAACTACAACTTCACACACCCCTAAGAAGAAGAAAAGAAAAAAACTTGAAGAATCCGAGTGGAGAGCAGATTCATCTATCTACAAAACTACAACTTCACACACCCCAAAGAAGAAGAAAAGAAAAAAACTTGAAGAATCCGAGTGGAGAGCAGATTCATCTATCTACAAAACTACAACTTCACACACCCCAAAGAAGAAGAAAAGAAAAAAACTTGGAAGAATCCGAGTGGAGAGCAGATTCATCTATCTACAAAACTACAACTTCACACACCCAAAAGATGAACCCTTCATCTATCTCTACTACTAACTCCGATCAAACCGCATCAGATGATCCAGAGCACCCTCCTTCTAGAACCAGCTTATTTACAATTATTTCTGCACAACTCCCGGCCCCCAAGCTAGTCCCGTCTGCCTTCTCATTGCTTTCATGGCAGCTCTTAACATTTCGTCTGCAGGGCCTTACAGGGGCTTAAATTCATTCATCCTGGTGCGCCATGTCTCATGGGTTGATGATTCTTGTGGTTTGGTTAGAGTAACACCCAGGCATTCAAGTATTATTATATACTCTGGCTAGAAGATTTGTAGGTTCGCACAAACTGCATCTCCCAGAAACTATTTTACTCGCTATTTAATTAATTCAACAGACTCAAGGCAGTATTCATTTAAGATTTCAAGCAAATAATTTTCAAGTTCAAATGAAGACATCCCTGGACACACACCTAAAGTTTCCCTCACATCACATCAAACAAAACTTTCAAAATTTTTGTTGAGTTCAAATCCCGTAAAAAAGCTATCAGCATTCTGCTACCAATCATTCAAGTTTTCAACTTTTTATTAACCAGAATCTGGGAAAATAAGACGGATCTCAGATTGCAAGGAGCAAACCACAAACAACAAGTGTGTTGCTAGCATCGAAATGGCATTTTTGCTTAAAGAGTACAGATAAAAGCACACAGGCACACTGACGCAATGGAGCACACAGAAGAAGTCATAAAATTGTTCCACTCCAATTCTAATTGCAATAGAAATTCTTTGACCTAGCAAAATAGAGCAAGGGCGAGAATGACAGACTGGTATCGAATTACCAAAAATCCAATTCCCAACAAATCTCATCCATGTCCAACAGCAAAACAAACAAAAGTTGATAGCAGAAATGAGTAAATGAACAAAACTCTTATCTAAAAACAGAACTATTACTGGGAGACACCAAGCCACTTTGTGAAATTCTCAAACTCTGTGTAATCGCTGTCTGAGATCATTGTCTTATACCATGCCTTTCCTGCAGCCTTGGCAGCGGCTAGCTCCTCCTGATAGGTTTCATAAGGAAAGACAGCTTGTTAATAAACACACAACAGCCAGCATTTCAGATGTCACAACAAAATCTCTACTATCGCATCCTTGAAACATGAAGATATGGACTTGAAAGAAAGAAACGAAAGGCATACAGCTCAAACAGATAATCAACAACTCACACAGCAAAATGTCAAACCTTTCCGTTAATAGCATCCATACACCTTACTAATCATTTCACAGTATAACCATATCAATAAAAGGAATAAAAAGCAGATACCTTTGTGACAGGCTTCCTCTTCTTGTCGAGCTTCTCTTTCTTGGACTTCACACGCTCTGCCTCAGCCAAAAGAGCCATCCTCCTAGCAGTCTTAGCATATGGGTTCAATCTCAACATCACATTCAAGTTCTTCAATGGGTTCTTCTTCAAAGTAGCCCTCTTAACCTCCTTCTTGATTGGCTTCACAACACTCTGAACCTCGTCAGAGTTGATGATCCTAGCCAAATCAGCATTGACCATCTTGGACCTAGGCAACACATACCCATTCTTCTTCTCTGAAGATTTCTCAAATGACCCGTAAATTGAATCAAGCTTCTCCATAGCTGATTTTGTCCAGATCACAAACCTTCCAAGATGACCACCAGGAGCCAACTTCAACAAGTTCAACCTCTCAACGTTAGCAACCTCAACTCCTGGAATATTACGGAAGGCCTTAACCATCTTAGCACCTTCGCTTCCATACACAATCAGGGGTCCCTTGCGAGAAATATACCTCCTGTTCCTCATTTTCCCCTTTCCAGGCCGGATCGCATGAGAATCCTTAGCTTTCTCAGCATCTGGAAAAGCACCGATCTCCTTGAGCACCTTAATAGCAGTAGATGTCTTTTCAATGCTCTCGGCGGAGTCGGAGATAACCAAAGGCATCTCGGGGACTGACTCCACGCGGTGACCGCGTGCCATCACCAAAGAGGGAATGGCAGATGCAGCAATAGCTGAAACGACAGCGTATCTCTTTTGGTTCACATTAATCTTCCTATGCCAGCGACGCCAGATCTTGGTAGGGGCAAACATGCGCCCACCACGGCACATGTTTCCGTAAGCTCCCTGACCAGCACGGTGAGTTCCACCACCAGGAACACGGGGGATACGAGAAACGGCACGACCAGTACCCCATGATTCGGCTGAGGTCTGGTGGCCTGCTTTCTTGGAGACGGCATAGGGTTGGCGGCTATTCTTGGAGATGTTTGTGTGGACGTAGTTGACGATGTCCGGTCGGATCGAGGCCTTCATGACATCGGGAAGAGCAACGGTGGCAGCCGAATCCGTGGCCATATCGTTGAGGCATGGGAGGGTTTGAACGGAGACAAGGGGGCGGGCGGCGGCGGCGGCCATTTGGTTGCGAGAAGGGGAGAGAAGCGGAGGGCCTGTAGGGTTTAGGTGTGCGAGAGTGCGACAGCAGCGTTTAGAGTTAAATATATAGGGGAGTTTTTAGGGTTCAGTTTTTGCTTTAGCGTGTTTGGTATATGGAATAAAGGTATTCTCGTGGGAGGATAGGTCTTGTTTGGATCTTGCTTGTCTATGATTTACACAGGTTTTCTGATGGCAAGATTATTATAATACTTGCATACAGATCGTTGGAAAAAATAAATATTTAATTACCAAGAAAGAAAATTCGTACCCAAGAGTAAGTCTCTATTCGGGAGTTTGGTTGCGGTTGTTTTTTAAAATATTTTTTGTTCAAAAATAAATTAAAATTATATTTTTTTTATTTTTTTTAAATCATTTTTGACATCAACATCAAAATAATATAAAAACATCAAATATTGTTAATTTAAACTTAAAAAAAAATCATTTTTTTTCAAAAGTGCTTTTGAAAAGCACTCCCAAACACACCCTAAGAGCGCTTTCTATATTTAAGGTTTTTTTGTTATTGCGGTTGCTATTATGGTTGAGATTTAAAAAAAAAGTTTCATGAAAAATATTTTTAGTTGTGATTCATAACTGAAATTGAAGTGTTTAGTTAAAATTGTGGTTGAGTTTGAGGATAAATGAAAAACAGTTTCGTGTGTTTGGCTACCATGCTTTTTCATATTGCTGTTAACTTGTGAAATTATTTTAAAGAGCACACACACACACATATACACGTATTTATTATTTTTTAAATATTGTAGATCTAATAATCATAATAACATAATGTAATTAATAATTCAAGTAAATTGAACATTTCTTTTTAATCTCTCGGCAAATTACTTGCAATGTCATTACGAACAAGATCCATAGGTGAAGGCCTCTATAATCTCTGACTATTTCCGCGAGGTACAATATCTGGTAAAAAAGCATTCGGGATATAATTAGAATTATGATCATATTAAACAAAACTATCATCTTGCGATCTCCTTTCTAATATAGTTATGCAATGTCATTGATGCAATAACAATCTCAACTTGTCATTCAAGTAAGCCCCCTCTTTTCTCGGGGTATCAGGCCTATAGCTATCAAACATGGTGAAGAAGAACAAAAGTAAGCAAAACCCTTTTCTCTAATCTCAATATTTGCAAAAAATATTTTATTTTTCTTTGATTGTTTTTTTATTTGTTATGTTATCTACGAGTAAGAGTAAGAGTAAGAGGGTGATGCTGAAACAGAAGCATAAGGTCATGAGGAAAGTGAATGTGCATCATAAAAAGAAGGCTAGAGAAGCTAAGAAGTCTGGCTTGAATAAAAAAACATAAGGTGGAGAAGGACCCTACTATTCCTAATGAGTGGACTTTCAAGGAACAAGAGCTTAAAGCTCGCAAGGCTCGTGCTATTGAGGAGCTAGTTTAATTTGGAATTAATTTTCCAACAATAATTTATGTGGTGGGAATAAATGGGTTATGTGGTCAAACAACAAAAAACAGTTAATAATTGGTTCTCCTCAACCGTGGTTTGAGAGTTTAAATTTGTGAGCCCTATACAAATTGCTTTAGTGTTTTAATATATAACCAAAACACTAATATACTAGTTTTTTTTCAAGCTCAGTTACAACCACAAAAACAAACGCTCACTTAAACAGTTAGGTCTACACACACACACATATAATCATTTAAGAGTATAAATGTGTAAAGTTCTAATAAAAAAGTTTGAATTCAAAATATGAGGATAGGTTATGGGATTTAAATTGGCTTCTAACTTCTAAGTAATGCTATTAGTATTTTTTTGTATTTTAGTTTAATTTTTTGGCTTAGGTAAGTATAAGCAAGTATAATTAAAACAAATATCATTTTCATTGAAAATTTAATCTCATATCTAAAAGCCAACAATCTCCTCCCTAATAACTCTCGAGTATTTTCATTCATCTTTAAATCATACTATGTTTGGTACTCATACCTATTTATGTTTTTATATTAATTTTAATTATAAAAATCATATAAAAATTAGACTAACAATATACTTGATTGAAAATAAGTTTAAAACAGGTTTACACAAATATCACATCACCAAGTATTAAAATTTCATGAAGAAACTAAGAAGAATTTCAAGAAAGAAGCATATTAAAGACTCAGTATTATGAGTTCATTTTAGTGCTTTATATAAATTTGTAGATCTTATTTTGATAGCACAAATTAAAATGAATTCACACACTTTATTAAGCATATATTTAAATGATTGATAAAAAAAGACAAACAGTTCTAAAGAATTTATTTAGGTTAAAATTGCTAAATCTAGAATTCTGCATGAATCGAACAATTATTTGTCTTGACCAAATAAATTGATCAACTCCTTGTTATCTGTAATGAATACTTGGAAATTCTGTAGAAATTGGTCAATTGATTGGCCTCATCAATTTGAATCAATCAACCATTTTAGTTGTTACAATATAATTTAGAAAAAGAATTTGGAACCACACCATTTACAAGCTATTTTAAGAGCAAAACATCTAAATCATTATTTCTTCATTATACTTTAATTGATGCTATTAAATTTTTATATTCCAACACAAAAATATTTAATCCTATTCACATGACACTTAAACACCTTCAAATCTTATAAGAGTTATCTTGTGAGATATATAGACATTAGAACTATGACTTGTATTATCCACTATATTGAGAGAGTTATTTGTTATAACAAAATCACACTTGTAAACCTTTGATAGTTAAGTATAAACTTTTAGTATTAATAAAGTAATTTCACCAAGAAAAGATCTTGAAGGAAACATATCTTTAAATCGAGAAAAATCTTAGTGTGGATTCATCAAGTGATAAAAAATCTTAAAGAGATAATGTCTTTAAATGGTGTAAAAAACTTGATATGTAAAAAACTTGACTATTGTACTCTTAAACTTGAACTAGTAAATGAATACAATTCTTATTATCAGTTTGATACTTAAGGTATGGGTGTAGGCTTAGAAAACAATGTTAAAAATTAAGTTTACAAATTCTCTCTCGCTCTCTTACCTGTTTATTTTAAGCATTTTAATTATATTATAGGTTGTCATGCTTATTTGAATTAATTTGTATTATTTGTCAATATTAGTGATACATCTAATTCACCCCCTCTTAGATGTTATAATTGTCTTTATCGTAGAACAACAATTAGTATCAAAACTTATTTATTATTTTTAAATTTTGCATAAACTTTGAATAGAATGAAAACCACTAGCTATAATATCTAAAATATAGTTTCATCCATATTTGGACCACTATTCTTTGATGATAATGATTATACTTATTGAAAAGCTAGGATTATTATATACCTCTAGTTTGTTGATTATGATTCATGTCTATCTATAAAGAATGTACCTTATAGATTTATCCAAATTGAAGATGGTGTGATGATTCCAAAAGCTAGAAGTAAATATGATAAAAAAAAATTAATTTACATGGATGTTAAAGCCATGAATATTTTATATTGTACATTAAGTAAAGGTGAATTTAATAGAATCACATCTTGAAAAAAATACTAGATATATATGGCATGCCTTAAAAGTAACTCGGGAATAAACTAACTAAGTTAAAGAATCAAAATTGATATTTTAGTTTACCAATATGAATTATTCAAAATGCTTCCTTGTGAAGTCGTAACTAGTATATTTACTAGAATAACTACAATAACTGATAGTTTTAATGTTTTTTATAGTATTTATACTAATGCTGAAATTGTGAACAAAATTATTAGCTCCTTAATAAACACCTAGAAAGAAAAAGTGAAAACTATTGAAAAACCCAAGGATCTCATTAAAATTCCTTTGGAAGAGCTCATCGGTTCCTTGATGCCACATGAAATTATAATAGAGAAACAAGAACAAAAATAAAATCCAAAGAAAAATTTTCCATTCAAAATCATTAATCATATTGAAGATGATGATTGTCACACATCTCAGTGCGATGTCCAAGAGTCCTTTGGAGTCGCCACCTAGTTTTTTAGTTTAAAATCACTAAAAAAATTCTGCTATACTAGTCTTGTCAGAGATTCAAGCCAACTAGTTGTATACATAAAATGTATTAACACCCTTAGTACATCTTAATTAAGATAAACTGCATTATGTATTTTTGATGTGGTTTAACGGTTTTAATAAATATAATTTGTTCTTGCGAATAATTTTAGCTTTTGGATTTATTATGGGCTTATGTGCCCAAAATAAATCTTCAGGAAAAAAATCCATATAAATGCTATAACAAGTTTCATCTATCTTGGAAAACGAATGATTTTCCACAATTCATGTATCATGTTAAAAAAATATTCCAATTAAAAATTGGTAAAAACTCATAATAATTCTAGGAGTTTTTCTTACTAGTTCTAGATAAATATAAGTCTATTTGTGTGCAATATTTATATTAGATATTGAATTCTCATGAATTATTTTAAATATTGGTCAAATTCTCAACAATTTAATAAACTAGTTATTAAATGCAAACATTTTTTTTTTTGGGTTTTATAAGTAAACACTAAATGGTATATTTTTTGTATTTTGGGAGGCTTAACCATATGAACAAAACCTTTTTTTTGTATTAAGACCTTTTTTTTATCTTATATATATATATATATATATATATATATATATATATATATATATATATATATATATATATATATATATATATATTTGAAACAATAAAAAAACAAAACGCACGTACACTTTTTTTTTTTTATATTCTTACACTTACAAATTAGACTATGTTTACAAAATAACAAAACTAAAATTCTACCAATAGTTTTAACACTAACAATAATTTAAACACAACACATAAATTTAAAATTACAAAAAGGTCTTTGAACATTCAAAGAAAACACTGGGAAATTGGGTAACACTAGCGACAAGTGGATCCATGCATTATCATCAATAAAAATAAAGAGAGATACAACATCAGGGACATCTTCTTCCTCCTTTTCTTATAGTTATGGTGGTGAGAGCCATCATCTCCTGCAAAAAAGGAAAACCACGCACACAATTCAAAAAAACTTAGATTTACCTTGGGGAGCTCTAGTATTGTTTGTAAAGAAGAAGGATGGTACTCTTCTACTATACATTGATTATCAACAATTGAATAAGGTGACGGTAAAGAACAAGTATCCACTTCCACGGATAGATGATTTGTTTGATCAGTTAAAAGGTGCTAAGGTACTCTCTAAGATAGATTTGAGGTCGGGGTATCATCAATTGAGAATTAAAGAACAAGATATTCAGAAGACAACATTCAGAACCCGTTATAGACATTACGAGTTCTTAGTTATGCCTTTTGGGTTGACCAATGCACCAACAATGTTCATGGATTTGATGAATCGAGTATTCCGGCCTTACTTGGATCAATACGTGGTGGTATTTATCGATGACATCTTGGTATATTTCAGCTCATATTCAGAGTATGAACAACATCCGCGGGTCGTGTTACAGACTTTGAGGGAGAATAAATTGTATGCGAAGATGGATAAGTGTGAGTTTTGGCTCAAGAAAGTGGTATTTTTGAGTCATGTAAGTTCTGCAGAAGGAATATTTGTGGATCCAATGAAGGTAGAAGTTGTGTTGAAATGGGAGAGGCCTACTAATATGACATAAATTGAAGTTTCTTGGGTCTCGCAGGATATTACCGGAGGTTTATTGAGAGGTTCTCCACCATAGCATCATCTTTGACCAAACTAACCCACAAAGAAGTCAAATTTGTTTGGTCGGAGGAGTGTGAAGGGAGTTTTCAAAAACTAAAAAAAAGGCTCACTTCTGCTCCTGTGTTGGCCCTTCCATCAGGACCAGAAGGGTTTATGGTATATAACGATGCTTCAAAAAGAGGTCTGGGATGTGTACTGATGCAACATGGTTGTGTAATTGCTTATGCTTCCAGACAATTAAAGCCACATGAAGAGAATTACCCAGTTCATGACCTGGAACTTGCAGCTGTAGTGTTTGCCCTAAGAGTATGGAGACATTATTTGTATGGATCACAAGTGCAAATCTTCACAGACCATAAGAGGTTTGAAATATATGATGTCGCAGAAGGAGTTAAACATGCGCCAAAGGAGATAAGCTGGAGTTAATAAAAGATTATGATTGTGTGATTGACTACCATCCTAGTAAGGTTAACATTGTAGTAGACGCTTTAAGCAGAAAAGGTAAAGTAATTATGAATAACATAGAGATTAAGAGACAAGGAAGTATAATGGAAATGAGAAAAATGGGTTTGTGGCTGAGTGTGGGTCCTAAAGATTCATTGTTAGCCCAATTAAAAATCCAATCTGTAGTTCGAGATAAAGTTTTGGAGGCTCAACAAGTAGATGAGAAGGTAAGGAAGATCAAGGAGAATATGAACCAGGGTATAGAAAAGTCCTTTCAGGTGTTATCTGATGGACTAATAGCTACGGGAAGACGAATTTATTTGCCCAATAATGAGATCTTGAAGGATGAGGTATTGAAAGAAGCTAATGAATCCCGTTTTGCTACCCATCCTGGAAGTACGAAGATATATAGGGATTTAAAGGAATATTATTGGTGGCCAAATATGAATAGAGAAATAACAGAATTTGTGTCGAATTGTGGGATTTGTCAATAAGTGAAGATAGAACACTAGAAACCTGTAGGAAAGTTACAGCTGTTATCAGTTCCAGAATGGAAATGGGAGGATATCTCTATGGACTTTGTGATGGGATTACCCAATGGAAAGAAAGATAATGATGTCATATGGGTGATTGTGGATCGACTAACAAAGTCTTTTTTGTTTTTGCCTGTGAGAATGATGGACTCAGTGGATAAACTAGCAAAATTGTACATAAATGAAGTGGTCAGACTCCATGGGGTACCAATATCGATTGAATCTGACCGAGATCCGAGGTTCACATTGAGACTGTGGCCTAGTTTACAACGGGCATTAGGAACAAAGTTAAATCTAAGCACAACATTTCATCCATAGACGAATGGGTAGTCAGAGAGAACCACTCAAACTCTTGAGGACCTTCTAAGGTCTTGTGTACTGGAATTTGGTGGAAATTGGGAGGCTCACTTGCCATTGGTAGAATTTACTTATAATAATAGTTATCAAACTACTATTGGTATGGCTCCATATGAAGCCTTATACGGGCGAAAGTGTTGTACCCCAATTTGTTGGGATGAAATAGGGGAAAGGAAGCTCTTAGGATCTGAAATGGTACAATAGACAACTGACAAGGTACAAGTGATTAGAAAGAGGATGAAAGAAGCCCAAGATAGGCAAAAGAGTTATGCTGATAACTAAAGGAGGCCATTGGAATTCCAAGTGGGAGATAAAGTGTTCTTGAAGGTAACACCTTGGAAATGTATCATTTGATTTGGAGTAAAGGGGAAATTAACTCCATGATATATTGGCCCTTTTGAGATCTTGGAAAGAATCGGACCAGTTGCTTATTGATCAAAATTGCCTGCACATTTGGACAAGATTCACAATGTGTTCCATATATCATTATTGCGAAAGGCCAAAATAGACCCCTCCCGAGTATTACCACAAGTACCCATGAAGGTTAAAGAGGATTTAACCTTGGAAGTTAAACCCGTCAAGATTTTAGATCGGGATGTAAAGGTGTTAAGGAATAAGAGAGTTCCATTGGTAAGAGTATTGTGGAGAAGCTCACAAATAGAGGAAGAAATGTGGGAAAGAGAGTCTAAGATAAAAGAGAAGTATCTGCATTTATTTCTTGAAATAGGTATGTAAATTTAATTTCAAGGATGAAATTTCTAATAAGAGGGGAGAATGTAAACCTCGGGAAATAAATGTAAGTGTTAAATTAAAGAAATGAATTAAAAGAGAAATAAAATAAGTTGAGGGGGGGGGGAGTGGAATTGAAATAAATGTAAAGATTATGATTTAAATTATAAGAAGAGAAGATGTGGGGTAAAAAAAGAAAACATTTAAAGGAAATGAGGGGTCCTTAGTGCAATAAGTCTTTTCTCTCATTTCCAGGAGAATAAGGGGAAGAAAGGGAGGGAGATTTTGATATTTTCTTACCCAAATTGAAGAAGAATTTCGAAGTGAAAGTGAGATTAAGGGTTACCAAAACATTCAAACATCAAAAGCCCAAGGATTTGGAGTATTATCGGAAGGAGAAAGTGGAGGAAAAGGAGTGTTTGGGCTGGTAGCAGTAGGAAGAGAAAGAAGAGAATATTGTGATTTCACAAGCTATTAGGATCTTGAACCTTTCTTGGTAAGGTGTTTCTTATATGTATCTAAAAGATTCTTGACTTATGAATTTTGGGTTAGGGTTCTTGAAACATTTTGGGGGAAATATGGAATTGTGTGAAATTGATGAATGTGACATGAAAAATGAAATGAGAGTTAATTGGCAAGACAAATGGAAAGGAAAGAAGGGGAGCCCTAGGAAAGGCCATGGTTGGCCATTGAGGGTAGAAATTAGGAGGGAAAGATTATGTGTTTTGTAAAATAATTATTGTATATGTTGTGTTGCATGTGAATGGTTGTGTAATGAATGGTTGACCATGAAAACAATGAGGGAAGTCTTGGTTTCCCAAGGCTAACTTTCGGCCAAATGCATGTGTTGCAAAAGTGAATAACTTGACAAATTCATCTCTTGACTTTTAGAGAGAATTTGAGTGGGAAAACAAGGGAATTAGGATTGGGTTCCTTCGTAGGAGTTGGAGTTGTAGTTTTAGATGTCTACTATCCAAGGAAACTTATTTCATTTAATATGGAATTTTATAACTCTATTTAAGGGTCACTGAACATGACTATGCAAGACAGACTCTACAGAACAGCAGGCCTATCACATTCGTGATGCATTTCGTGAATTTTAGGGACAGTAATGGGTTTTCTTGCCCTCATAAGAGTTGTAGAACTATATGTTATCTTTCTAACGAGATAAGTTTTGTATAAAACGTAGCTCTACAACTCCTGCTATAGTGAAAAATCTGGGCAGAGGTCAAAATCTGACCTCTGCTGGCAGCTTTGAGAAAAAAGGGAAAAAAGGTGGGAGGTTGCGAAACGATGAAGTGAGATGCAATAAAGGAAAATAAACAAGTTATGTTTGAAAATGGATGTTTAAAATGATTGACAAAAGTTATAAAGGAATAAAAAATGTAAAGGCATATTGAATTGTTTTAGTGTGGTTGTTACGAAGAGTATCGGTGGTTGGAAATGATTTATGAGAATTTCTTGTAATTGCAGGAGGGAATAAAAGTGTGGTGCAACAACAGCAACAAGGGACCATGAGCAGAGCAACCACAGCGGGTAGGTGATTTATGCCTATGTTTTTTCTAATTTAATTTTCATAGTGAAAAATTATGATTTATGCTTAAAGTTTTGGTGGAAGTTTGAGAAGATATGATATATCAATAAGAATATTTAAGGCATGTGTATTAGGGAAGTTTAGAAATGTCATGAACAAAACATAGCGGTGGCTAGTATACATTTAGTATATGATAGGATCCCGGATAAAAGGATTGGCAAGAATGGCTAGCATACATTTAGTGTATGCTAGGATCCCGGGTAAAGGGATCAGTAAAAATGGCTAACATACATTTACTGTATGTTAGGATCCCGGATAAGGGGATCATCCTGAATATCTGTCATAAATTCATTGTATGCTAGGATCCCGGAAAAAGAGATCACTAAAGAAAATGGCTAACATACATTTTAGTGTATGTTAGGATCCCGGATAAAGGGATCATCATGAATAACTATCATACATTCAGTGTATGTTAGGATCCCGGATAAGGGGATCACTATGGACAGGCTAATATACATTTAGTGTATATTAGAATCCTGGATAAAGGGATTTGGTGAAATGCTTAAACACACATTCATGTATGTTGAACCTTCAAGAGTAAAATAAAAATGTATGAGGTATGTTACAGACCCAGAAAGGGGTCTTCTCCGATTTCTAATGTCAGTAGGGTGATAAGGGTATCGAAAATGCTTAGTATTGGCAATACTAGTATCAGTTATATTTAGTATCGACAATACGTAAGTGGGGAAGATGGTTTGGTTTTCAAATAGCTATGTTGATTATTTCAATTATATATGATGACATATCGTGGGTTTAATAACTTTAATATGATTTCTTCTAGAATTTTCCTTATGAGATTATCTTGTATCTTTATTTCAGGTCCATCATCTTCACGTTAGGAGTAAAGCTATCATTTCTTAGTTTTTATATCCAATAGTAATTTGTATAAAGTAAATGTTGGCAAATTGATATGTATGTTCACTATTTTTGGAAAAATATTGGAATGTAAGAAAATTAACTCGTTTTGTCGTATTTTATTAAATGTGATTGGATTTATATCAACTCTAGTGTAAATGGTTGAATGATGTTAAATGTATGGTTTATTAATTATGGATGTGATGAGGATGATGTTTAAGGTTTTGTAGACCCAGGATGATTGGGTCAAGATTGATTTAAGGGTTATGTTACTGCCCACCTGTTACTGTTTCGGAACATGTTATTATTTGAGACATGATACTGTTTCTGGACATGTTAATGTTTAAGACCTATTACTGTATCGGGACATGTTAATGTTTGAGACGTGTTAAAATTTCGGAACATATTATTGTTTGAGACCTGTTACTATTATGGACATGTTAATGTTTGAGACCTGTTACTGTCTCGGGACATGTTAATGTTTGAGACTTGTTACTGTATCGGGACATGTTACTACTCGCTTGTTATTCAGAAAAAAAATATTATGTTTTTTTTTCTTCGAATCTGTATTAATAAGATGACTTGTTGGTCCCCAAGAGTATGGGGCATTACATGGGTTGTCTAAATACCTATATATGGGTAGAGAGAGGACAAGTTTCTCACTTCATTTAGAACCACACTAGCTCATCATAGTAGGAGATATTAGGAAACCACTTCTAATATTAACCAATCAGAAATAGATTTGAGGTGGTTAACATTATCCCATAAACCCACTATGTCACATATGTGTAATATGATGTGGTTATCCCATAAACCCACTATGTCACATGTGCTAATATCACATGGGTCATTAATAAAGATATAAATAATTAAATCTTATAGAATAGAGCTTAAATGTACGGAAACATGCAACAAGTGATGGTGATTTAAGGTTCTTATGGATGGTGGAGAACCAAATAAGAGAATGCGCTAGAAATTGTCGTGGGTTCAATGGAGAAACTGAGTTTAGAGGGAAAAAAGGTCTGTATGCCAACGACTATTGGAGAGGATGAAGGTTGGATTTGTATTAGGGAACCAGATGGTTGAGAGGAAAAATATAATTTCAATGAGAGAGAAAGGAGGAGACAGAAAGAGTGTTAGGGGGTGGATTGTGAAGAGTGGTGATTGGAAATAGAGAAAAGTGAAGGAAAGAAGATAGGAATGACTGAGATGGAAAGATGGTTAGTGGGAAGGACGATGACTGCTAAGAGAGAAAAAGATTGTTTTTAGGTTTAGTGTTTTGGGGTTTTGTGTGGGGAGTGAGGGGTGTGATTTTATCCCATCCCCTTTTTGTTGTGTGTTGGACATATGTATATATAGGTAAAATTATTTTTTTGTCCCTTATTTTTGTCCTCCTTGGCTTTGGTCTCTATGTTTGGCTTTTTTTTTAAAATAGAAAAATATCAATGTTGAATCAAAATAAACAAATAAATTAAAATGATGCATTAAAAGGTAAACACGCTGAAGAGACATTAACAATTTGAATCCTATTAAGATGAAGCCAAATGATACTGAAAGCATCGCAAATACATCAAAAACATTTTTTTTTATTTTTTTGTTGTTTTTTTGCTATTTTTTGATTTTTTTAAAAATACTTCAAAAATAGGGTAAAACATTAGATAGAAATAGATGCCCTCTATTTACAATACTTACGGAGAAAATATTTGTCCTGTGTATGGCATAATAAGCTTGTAAATATACATGACATGTCTTATAAAAACTAAGCTTCTTGAGATGAAACCTCAATCTAGTGATTTCATAACAGTTTGATTGATTCTTAAGCTTCATGAATGAAACCCTAATCTAGTGATTTCATAACAGTTTGATTGGTTTGTCTCACTTTTCTTCTTCATTATAGGGTTGAATTTCTTGGTGTTTCTTGATTGCAAGGTTGGCTTGAAATTCCACATTTTGGAAATCCTTTTAGTGTCAAAATCTTTATAAATAGCTTAGTTAACCTAAGATCCTATTTGACGATCCCAACCATAACTTTTATTTGTCTTTTGCTTAGCTTGGTCAACCTAAGATCCCATCTCGTGATTCTCTTTAATCAAAACTTTGCCTTCAGCTCGGTCAACCTGAAATCTTAATATAGAGACCCCATTTAACTAGAACCTAGATCTTTGTTTTCAACTCAGTCAACTTGATATCCCATTTGGCGATCCCCTTTAACCAAAATCTTGGTTTGCCTTCAGCTTGATCAACCTAAAATACCAATGTAGAGACCCCCTTTTTAACCAAAGCCTAGGTCTTTGTTTTCAATTCGGCAGCCTAAAATCTCAACGTACAGACCCCTTTTAGCTAGCACCTTAGTGTGCCTTCAGTTGGGTCAACTTGAAATCACATCTTATAATAATTATATGTTTTATATGTTTGGTATTAAGGTTATTCTTTAAGAAATAGTTTTATAGAAGTTTAAAGAAGAGAAATTATTAAAAGATAAAAAGATATATAAATCAATTCATTCATAAATTGTTTGACCTTCATATTATGCATGCTTGCCTTATTTATACAAGTTCTTCCATATACTAATTGTTAACTGATATAACTACTTATTAACCATTATTTCCTTGTCATTACACATGATTTATTGATATACCTAACTATCACAACGATTGTTTTTTCACATCGTGCATTGTCCCTGGAGATAGGGGATGCATGGAGAATGGTTTTTATAACCATGAAATTATGATTATAATTTTTAGGAGTCACCACCTAGTATTAAGATTACTAGAAAGCCTAACAACAAGAGAACTTATTGTGCAAGGGAAAGACGCATCACTCCTAGTGCACCCTACCTGAGATAAGCTGCATAGTTGTCTGATTGTTTTTTTATAGGTAAAATTTTATTATTGGTTTTTTCTAAGTCTCAAAGTAAATATCTCTTCATAAGAGAGCCTTTACCTCATTGGGTCAAAAACTAACTGTTCTAAGTTCTGAATTTTAGCATTATATTTACTCCTTGATAATTAAAGTTTACAACTAAAAAAATAAACAAAATAATTATTGAATTTTTTTTTGATATTTTGGATGAACCTTACAGATAATCACAAATTGGTTATGATATCCCATTTTTTATTTTAAAACATGAGAGAAGATGAATTTTTTTTGTGAAAAAAATATGCTTAGAAAATTTCAGAATTGAGTCGTATACACAAAAACAAAAAATATTTTGTTTGTTTTTTTATTTCTGTTTTTGAAATGTATTCTTTTTTATTTATTTTTCAATATATTCAGATTAGGCCTAGACAAACAAAATGGGCCACCCAAATAAATTGGGCTAAAATGACCCAACTCTATTGGGTTTGAGATGGACTTGACCCAGTCAATTAGATTGGGTTGAGAACAAGTCTGACATGAGAAAAAAAACAACTTGAAACAGTGTAGAGTGAATTAATTCACTCTATAATGTTACAATGTTCACGTATTACATGAATAGTAAACGTCTGTTGTGGAAGAGGCAGTGGAGGGAAGTTACCTGGCGAAGGTTGCTGGTGATGGAGGAGGTTTGGTTGTTGTCTGGATGAGAGTTGGAGGTGGCAAAGTGGAGGCCATTGCTGGCTGGAGGAGGAAGAAATAGCTGCTGCCGATGGTTGCTATCACTACATGGAGAGGATGGTGCAGCTGGTGACAACAAGGAAGGCTTGTTGTTGGTCGTCTACTGTGAGTTGCAAGCTGCTGCTGGTGGCTAGAGGAGCAGAATGGGTCGTTAGTGATGCCAAGAGGTGGTTGTTGATCGACTGTTGGGTGAAGAAAATAGTGGACGAAACTGCCATTTGGGAAGAAACCAACAGTGGGGAAGAAATCATTACTAAAGGGAAAAAAAGGATTGAACCTGCCTGCGCTGAGGAAGAAGAAGTTTAGACTCACTGGCAATAGGGAAGAAGAGAACTGGGATTGTGGCTTCGGGTGGTTTGCAGGTTACCCACAGTTTAATTTTTATGTGTTTTTGTTTATGGTATCCATTCCTTCTTCTGTCTTTTTTTTCATTTCTGTTTCTATGTTTTGCCGTCACTCTCTTTTTTCACCCCCTTTATGTTCTTCTTTCTCTGTATTATAGAACGAAGATGGCGCTTCAACTGCTTGTTGCTTTCAGATACAGGTTGCCTCATCCCCTTTAGTGATGATGAAGACGATTGTGTGCAGTCTTACATATCAGTGTATAAAACATTGTATTGGTTGCCTATAAATTCTACAAGATGGAACAAGTACAATTTGGTCTCTCAATTTATTATTGTTGTAATTGTGTTCTTAATCAACCTTAAATTTTTAACTTTATGCAATTTTATCCCAGCCAAAACTTTAATACAATCTCAAATTTACACATCTTTTTTACTTTGTCCTTGGTCTTAGATTTATGCAATTGACCATTAAATTTTTAATTTTCTTCAATTTTGCTCCTGATTTCACCCAATTGACTTGGTAAAATTAAATTATGGTCTCCAAAAATTCCAAACCTCTTAATTAAACCTGAATTATGCTCCCAAACTTAATTCTTTTACCCATTAAATCCTTAATAAAATTAATTTGACCAATTTAAAGTACAATTAAGTCCTTGCACTTAATTAAATCCTTCAATTGGACCCTAAATTAATTCCTAAACATAATTATACTTTAAATTGGCCCACAATTAAATCAAATTGGCTTATGTTTTTTAGCTTAATTTTTATGCAGATTTATCCAATAATAATTTATTTTAGACTTGAATCTGCATTTTCCTTCATTTTTGGGCATAATAAAGGTACGATCGGGCTTTCGAATCTGTTCAAAATTTCAAATTTGATTTTTTATTTTATTTTGTTATTTTTAATTGTTTTGGAGAATAACCCAGAAAATAAATTATGACACTAACTCTAACTATCTTTTGTTATTTATATAACCATAGAAATGAATTATTCAATTGTTAGTTCAACCTTCTTCTTGCTTCACTTGGTTACTAGTAAAATTTGGATTGGTCCATAACAATACCATACCCTTTAAAACTCTTATCCTCGAGATTTTACATTAAAAGTTAGAAAATAGCTGGCTAATTCATATAACTCCTCTTATGTAACATCGTTTTTGAAAAGATTTGACCATTGAATCAACCCTAGTATAACAACCTCATTTCTTTTTTTTCATAATTGTTTTATCCAGAATTGTTACAAGTTAAACCTTAATTGAACTATATTGATCCATTTTTGGTAAAATAATTGCTTTATTGGCTACTAATTTCTTAACTAGAGATACATGGAACAAAGGGTGTATATTTGTATTTGATGGTAAATATAGTTTTAAGCCATGACTTCATTCTTTTATAATATCATGTAAGGTCCATAATATCTAGGATTCAATATAATGTTTTTTTCATAAGGCAATATTGCTTTGTTGGTATATTTGAAGCTTAGGAAACACAAAATCCCCTACTTGAAACTCTCTCAATTCCTTTTTTTATAAGGTAATTATTTCATCCTATTATCTTTCATTTCTAATTGTGACTTTAGTGGTTGGCTCATCAAAAATTATTGTTGCACTAATTGTGACTTTGAATTACATTTGTTTATTTGAAGGTGGGTAAGCATATAAGGTCTAGAAGAGTTTCATGCTACATGTTAAATGATATCTTGAGTTATACACCACTGGGGTAATAAAAGCTAAGAAACTCAACCATCTAATAGGTGTCCCAGTGGTAAAAATTTGAGACTAAGGGGTTTGTTCTTTTTGTGGTCTCAGACTCGAGCCCTATGGTTGCTAATATAATGATCACTAGAAACTTACATGGTCATTAACTCCAGAGCCCATGAGATTAGTCGAGGTGCATACAAGTTGGTCCGTACACCTATATTAATAAAAGCATGACTTAGAAAAATAATCTATCAGTAATACAACTTACCATAGATAGAGTGCACTGAGAATAATACGTCTTCTCCTTGCACAACTAGTTCTCTTACCCAAACTCTTACAAAACATTAAATTTTCTAGTGACCATGATACTAGCAACTCCTTCAAATCATAATTTATAATTAATTCCAAAACTCTTTCAATCCAGGAGAAAAAACTTGTTATTTAACGTCGTGCACATCATGACACCATCTAAATAAAAAGAGGTCACTTCTACACTTGGATGTGCATGAACAAAGTTAAGATTAAAACATCTCATACAATTCTTTACCCAACCTCTAAGATTATCTTCCCATAAAATTTGTAGATCAACTTTTGGGTACTATCCTATCTTGTGGCCTCAGAATCCATATGATATTCCTTCTTGATTGTTGTTAGGTTTAGCATATCTTCTTATTAGAGGATTAGACAAGATCTCACTGGAACGAACTTCAACTTCCTTCTCTGCCATATGATTAGCTAAGAAGAACTAAATCTGATTAGTTGGCTTCAATCTTCTCATCCTGTTCGTTCCATCTTTCCTTGCTATTTGTCATAGATTCCTACAGTTCTCAATGAATCGTCTGCATTTGTTCATCAAGTTCTTAGATATTCCTTCTTCTTTTTATTGCTGTTAGCTCTAGCTTCTCCTCTTGTTAAGGGATCAGACAAATTCCCCTGGATCTGACTCCGACTTCCTTCTTTACCTTATGGTTAGCTAAGAGGAACTGAATCTAATTAGTTGGTGCTTCAATCTTTAGATTGATTTGATCCATCTTCTCATCTTGTTCCTTCCATCTTTCTTGCTATTTGTCATAGATTCCTGAAGTTCTAATGAAATTGCCTGCATTTGTTCATCAAGTTTTCTGCAGTGTTCATCCACATCTTTAATCCTATTGCTCTCTATCATTTCTTAAGTTTTGAACAGTGCCAAAATCTATTAATGGCTTTAGATCAGCTCTGATATTAATTGTGAAGGATTTTCCTTGGTAAAAAGTTGGATAGCAGTTCCGAGAAGAGAGAGACGCAAAAATGAATTCATGCATTGATTGCCTGGCCTTCACATTATGCAGGCTTGCCTTAATCATAAAATATCTTCCATCTACTAACTGGCTAATGTCTTATTGATCTAAGTACTTTGGTTATTTATATAACCAGGTGACAGAATTATTCAACGGCTAGTTCAACCTTCTTCTTGTTTCACATGGTTGCAACTGCTTGTGAATTCTTTGTTGAATCGTAACAATTCGTAATTTAGAAAGACTCAAAATGGAATATGCAACGAAACACAGCATATATCAACAAGAAAAAAAAGGAGAGGCGGTCCTAGCTAGCAGAATAACGACGATCCTTCCTGTACCGAGTTCAAATCCTTGTGATTACATTATTGCCCTGGCAAAATGTATACGCTGTATTGTAATCCATCAACGAATCTTCAAACTTCTGTCACGAGTATTATCGGAATGCCTTTAACTTGCTATTTTCATTTCGTATTCCCCCTACAATGACTTTCATAGATTGTTGGACGTTGTTGTCAACGTTGTCCCTTGAAAGAAGATGGAGAAAACTCAGCATATATGTTTTTTTTCAAGATGAAATGGTCACAGAGAATTATATTACTAATAAAACTTATAATACAGTGATGTGTTTCCTCGTAAAAGCAATCCACTAACACTTGTTTGGCATTAGGAAATTTGTCACATAAGATGTTTAACATAGTATGATCATCATATGATTGCTGCTAAGAGTATGATCATACCGAGTTTTTCCAGAATGAACCGCGAAAGACCGCTAATCCTTACAATTGGCTCGAAATCGGAGCTCCCAGCCTCCAAGGGTTAGTAGCATGGTTCATCAATAGCAGAACCTGTAAATCACCAAATGGAATTACATATACACAGTATATTTAGAACTAAAACAGGGGAAGCACGGAGTATACACACCAAAATCATGTTCATTGACTCTACATGTTGGGCAAAATTATGACACCATGTCATAATATCACTTAAGTCCCAGAAAAGCTTTTACTGTCTATAAACACATCTTAGAACTTTAGGCCTTTAGGGATATGGACAAGATTGTGAATAGTAAAACCCTATCTAACTAAAAGAGCATAAACTATTACATTTCACTGAACACTGTGCTGGCAGGTTGAGAATATGCTTTGCAAATTTCGAAGAGCCAAACAAGTGAGTTAACATAAACCATTTATGGATTCTGTTATATAGGCCACAGAAAATCATAACCTAACCATTTTGGGATCAGCTTAACACAGGGCACCTGGAGTGAACTTCCCCTGAACTTGATTGGCTACAGCAGATGCAACTTACTGCACTAGATCCAAATCAGAGCCACTTCAAAAAATTTAAGCAAGAAAACATGCAATTGAAATCTAATTAACAGATCGTAAGATATAATTAGGTAAGTAACAGGTAAGACTTAAAAGCAGTCCATAAAGCACAATATTTCTTATTCTCAAGCATACCTTTTCATCAATCCTTAGTCAAGTTACCGATCATGTCTGATTACCAATAACATCAAAAAAGAATACTATTAATTTATATGGTCTCTTAATATACTATATCCTGCATCTCAGAAGAAAAAAATAATTATCAGTTATCTATGACATGTATGATACTTGAGCATAAGCCAGTAGTTATC
Source organism: Salix viminalis (assembly GCA_029228465.1). Taxonomy (NCBI): domain Eukaryota; kingdom Viridiplantae; phylum Streptophyta; class Magnoliopsida; order Malpighiales; family Salicaceae; genus Salix; species Salix viminalis. Next base: position 7,014,956 of record CM055441.1, on the reverse strand, counting down.
ATATACAGCATCATAGGAAAAATGCATCTCAATTCATCACAACTGACAGCTGAAAAATTCAGGGTTCGGTCCCATGTGTCAAAACCTAGTAAGGGAAAACAGAATAAATCTATCAAAGCATCATTTTGGTCATTATCTGGAAAGCAACCCATGAATGATTCAGAAAAGAAAAATAAGAGCAACATAAAACCGAATCGACACAATACTACAAGGATAGATACAAAACAACATTCACCCAAACTTACATGCTTAACTTTCTTCACCTATTGACACCCTTTCCACGTTCACTCAAAGCAGCTAACTCAACTCACATTCATAACTACGTTAAAAAAAGAAAAAAAGAAGACGTCATCTTGTTAGAGTTACCTACATATTGCTCAGTTCATCAAACATCCAGCCAGTACTCATTAGAGTTAGAAGAAAAGGATGCAATTTTCCCATCCAAAAGAATAAAGAAAAATATAGCAATTTTACAATTCAGAGAGCCAACAAAGTAGAACCACTTCCATTCCCTTGAAGCAACTATCAGGAATTGATCTACTAGTAGACTTCAATATGGTCATCAGTTACATGCTCTAACCTAGTTTTGGACCACTCCTTCAACTCCGGACCAGCCACAGAAATGGATTGTTTATGATGGGGTATCATAGACACATTTGCATATAAGATTGTGAATATGAGCATATCATCCCACTCACAAACTTGAATGGATTTGAGACAAACCATGTTTTTTTTTTCATTTGTTAAGATAAGAATATAAGATGTCTGTAAGAAAAGGCAATTGCAAGCAAAATAAAACTCTGGTTATCCAATAAGCTGAACAAAAGCTGAGGAAACACCACCAAAATACCCTGTAAACAATACAACATAACAACACAGGAAAAAAATTATCCAACAATTGCCAATGTTCGGCAATTATCCAATATTCTTAGCATCATAACAAACACCATATCATGGAAAAATAGCACAACACAAAAACTTTCTTTCCTCCAGAACTGTTTTTATAATAATTCTCTTGGCTACAAACTGCAACAACAAAATCAAAGAAATATGATGAGAAAAAATAGAAAAGGAAGGTGACACAAAGCTTTTAGTCGAAAGTCATTTACAGTTCCAAGCTCCCATATAAACAACAAAATTTACTAACAAAGCATAAGCATGCTTTCAATTATCTAGTTGACACAGAAAGGTCAGGATCTCTTAAGAATGCAGAGCTAAAATACATGTACAGGCAATAGGAATCTTAAAACATATTGAGAGTGGTGATTAATTGTTGTGCGAGCTTCTGCGTACAAACTTCAAGAAAGTTCCCGGATCATAAATTGAGAGATCTTGGTTTTTTTTTGTCTATGATAGTGCATCTGTTTGTGTAACATTTATCAGCTCCACAGATTTTGAGTTTAAGCCCTGTTCTATGGGATCCTGTCATTTAAAAGCCTGTGCAAAAGGTTTCTTTTATGATAATATGCAAAACAACATGGAGCCAGCAGCACAAATCCTGGAAAATAATAGAGATCATATTGAGAAGTTTTGAAACATTTCACCTTTCAGGGAAATAGTTGACATGGCATCCATCCAAACCAAACATAGTTAGCAAAAAGGTCCTGAATATCCATCAGGTTGTACTTAAATCTCTACAACTTATTATTAATACATGTAGAGGCATGAAGCTCAAACATAAATTCCAGTTTCTCCATCTCTTTTTGAAAGTGAACCCGCCCTTAGCTTCCTCTTGACCTAAGAATTATCATCCTTCATTTATAATAATAATTATGTTAATTAATCGCTTATAGCACTGGCTTAAATGATTAATAAGATAAACTCGTATCTTTTATCACAGTTTTTTTCAAAAAAAATTATCTATTCAACTTTTATTAGAATTGGATCCTTAGCCATCTTAATTGTAAATAAATAAACAAAAGAACAGAAAAGGAATTCCATCCTTGGTGCTCCCCCACCCATCAGGTGCCAGTCTTAGTATGGGCTTCAACCATCTTTTGACATTTATGCTATTAAAATGTAAGATTTAATAACAAACCACTTCATAGTTATAGAAACTTCTAAATGACCACTAGTATGGATAATCAACCGTTACATCCATCATGCTCCAGAACAGGGGGGGAATCAATCCCTCACGGCAGATGGATCAAGGGAACATCTTGCAAAAGTCTCCAACCTGCTGCCAGTTCTCATCCCCATTGATTATAAGCTCTTTTGCCTACTTGCCAAGTTAGTCTGTCAGCCAGAGGAAGTAGAAGGATTCTTCGCACATGCCTGCTGCGTGAGATAACTTGTACCACATGGTCACAGCTTACATGAATTTAATCTATCCTTCTAATCATCACTCTTCTTTCCAAATCTGATTTATATATTGATAAATTATTTTCTTTCTTGCAAAAGTACTTACTGTGATGAATAATTGAATACCACGGCATAGTCAAGTGACATCTTATCAAGAGTTACAATCTTTAAAGCACTTGTGAACACAGTAAACTTTTCGACTTACTGCAACTTGCCATATGCAGTAACGAAACAAATGGCACAACAATCATGGGATTTTCACATTAGACAAACAAAATATTATTAAAATTGAATCTTACTTGTACATTGGAATCTAGGAACATCACATGTTAATATCACTTTGCTCATAAGAACAATTAGACTTACCTTGATCACAACAATATATTATTCTGGACTATCACTCTCAATCCTCATCATCAGAGCTTTCCACATCACTACTATAATCACTGCTATCATCATCCTGATCTGGAATATCCAGCTCCACGTGCCGAACCTGTATAGTCTCTGGTGGCTTATGCAATCCTTGAGGAGCAATAGATGGCAACTTCTGTTCCACAGCTCTAGGCAATGGAATAGAGTCTAATGACACTGGATCCCCAGGCTTCCATCCAGGCGGTGGCACCGGTAAATCTGTTGGCAAAACCACTGGCATCCCAGGTTTCCACCCTGCCGGAACAGAAATATTAGGAGGAAACAGGCCTGTCATATTCTCAAGCGGATTACCTTCTTGTTGTGGCTCAATAATTGCCTCAATTGTCTTCTCCTTAGTTTCAACATCTTTCGGCAACCCAACATCAAGATGAGCAAAATTATACAATTGGGAAGCTCTCATTTGCTCTTCCTGCGGAGCGGGAGGTAGCGCCCCTCGCAATGGTGCCTGCCCAGCACCAAATTCCGGCGGAGCAAATGTAGTGTAACTAATTCGATGCGCATATGACAAAATATCAGATAACTTCAATTGAGAAGCAACAGTAGTGGTGCTACTAGCATTTTCTACTTCATCATTAGGAGGGAGAGGGCGGCGGCGGCGATAATCAGCATAATCATCAACTAAAATATCAACAACTCTCTCAGCTTCTTTCAGTTTGTTAGCAAAATTAAGAAGCGCAGAGTCTTTAGATTTGATTTCCTGGGAAACCCTTTGCTTGGCATCTTGGAGATCAAGGATTTCTTGAAGTTCGGCGACGGATTCGAAGAGTTGGGTTTGATGGGACGTAAAGAGGGAGATAATTTCTTTGGTAGAAGAAGGTGTGGGTTCGTCCAGAGATTGGGACTGTGACGGAAGAAAAGTTGGGAGTGTTCCGCGATATGCGGAAAGCCAATGGGGACGGTTAGGGGAGAGCTCGAAGAGTTTGGTGGCTAAGGAAGCCATTTGGAGGAGGAGAGACTGGGCTCTGGGGAGAGGAGGGAGGAGAGAGAGGAGAGCTGAGGAGGTGGTGGTGGTGGTGGCGGCGGTGGTGGTGGACGGGTTGTGGTGCTGCGGTGGCTGGGGGTTGGGGAATTTGGGAGGAGGAGGAGTTGGGGTTTGGACTGGGAGAGAAGGTGAGGTTGGGTTTGTTAGGCCTAATCTGGCCGGAGATTGTACAATTTGGTGCTGGAGCATTTTTGTAGAATAGTTCTTTCTTCTTCTTCTTTTTTACTTCTTAGAATGAAAATCTGCAAGAAGAACCCTAATTTGTTTCTCCCAGAATAACAAAAGGGGGGTTTCTATTTCTTCGTTTCCCTCGTTTGCTTAAAAGCCGGACGAAGGCTTGCTTGCAGCTACCTACGAGTCGTCTATAGGAAGGAGCCTTATTGAATCAATGAGCGACGCTCCGTTGTTTGTTGCATGCTGTCATGTCGTTTGGATTCGTGGTGCTCCAAATAACTTTCCATTCACAGATATATTTAAATATATTTTTTAATTTTTAATATTAATATATTATCTGATATACTCGTTACTGTAGCTTGTTTATGTTTTCACTGTGGATCTTAATTTTCAGGTCCCTTCGGGTGGCCGGTTCACTGGTTTTTTGTCTTTTGTGCAGTAAATTAACGGTTTTGTCCCTCGAAAAAGACAAAAAACGGGTTATGGACGGAGAGATTCCGCGGTAATTGCACACTTTCCGGCCCGCCGAATTTTTTATTTTTTTATATTTCTTTGCACAATGCAATAACCATTTTGTCCCTCGAAAATGACAAAAAAAAAAAACTCTGGGCGAGAGGGGTACCACAGGGATTTCATATTTTTTTAAAAAATGGATAAATACAGAAATCCCCTAATAAGATAAAATTGATGACTTAGGAACAAGGGTAGACCGGTAATTGACCATAATTGTTTATTATTATTCTTGAAAAATTGTAGGCGCGTGTTGCACACGCAACCGACAGTGTCCTGCCTCACGCCCTATTCGGGAGGCGCATGAGGACTGTTCAAGTCAACGAAAATGGGCTTCCAGCGTCGTGATCGATTCACCACCTTGTGGTCTTCCTCTGTGTGTCGTATTTTGGCGAACGTTGGTTGTATAGGCGGCGGTAGCCAGTTAAAGATTTTTTTCCCGTTTTCTCTCTCCTGCACGCAAAAGTGCAGGAGAGGCCCCCAGTTTTGTGCGTTTTGCACACCATCCCTTCCCTTTTAATTTTATTTATGGTCTTGATTTCTGTTATATAAGTTTTGAATTATTTTAATTGGGTCCTTCAATTGAAATTCATTATATATTTAGGTTTCACTTCGGTCCTCCTTCTTTTAATTTTCAGATTGGGTTTAAATACCTTGATATATTCGGTACAGAAGTTTTGATTTTTTCAATTTTATCCTTGATTAAAATTGATAATATATTTGATTTTTATTTCGGCTCTTATACTTTTAATTATTTATTTTAATCCCTTTATTGTTTTTTATATTTCTGGAATAGTCCTTATTTTAGTGGGATACTTAAATATTTCTGCACATGTTTATTTTGAAAATCAACATTTCTCATAAAAAAGGGATCCGACATTAATTTATTTAAAAATTACTTTTATAATATCACTCAAATTAAAAGATTCACTCTTTGAAATCATTATTTTACCTAAGTGGGAAACTTATGTGATTTATCTCTATTTAATATGCTGCATATATATATATATTTCATTCAATATTTAAATTAATCACCTAAAAATGTTCATTCTAATTCACAAAACTCTTCTATCTAATTTATCATTTCTCGATAATTTTTTTATTATTTATAGCATCGATCTACCAATTTTAGGCCAAAGGTTTACCTTCTCCAGTCCTTAATAAATCATGTCCTTGAAATTTAGATTTTGGCTTAATCCTGACACCAAACTTATATTATTTTTTATATATTTCATCCTTATTACTTCCTCTCAACCATGTTTCATGTGCATGCCAAGGATTGTACATTCTATTACTTGCATATTAGCTTTCTATTAAGCATAATCTCAATTGTCCATGACTTGTTTTCATAACAACTCACCTCGCGTGGGGTCTTGGTCTAGCGGTTGAAGGGATTTGTTTCCTTCCTCTGCATCAGGGTTCAAGTCTCACCATGCATGTCTGTCACCTCCGTGGTGCCTTACATGCTCATTGGGTTTGCAGGATATTCAATGAGTCTGAGGATTAGTTGTGGTGCGCGTAAGCTGGCCCGGATATTCCGGTTATCAAAAAAAAAAAACTCACCTCACTTTCCTCTTGTAGGCCTTCTTTTTATTATTTTATCATCCTCGCATTATAATAACCATCCTTGGTTCTTAAACTAGTATAATTTGATTCTATTTAAGCTCACTCACTTTCATACTATCCTTAAAAGTAACTCATCCAAATTATCACAAACAACTTTCATCAAACAACTTAAAAGGTTGTTTCAAGAATAATAGTTTACATCCTAAAACCATTAATAACATCATACGAGATGTAATGATCTTTACTAAACATGTAATATCCCTTTTTGCATCCAATCTCTATTTGTTTTAAACTTTATCGATTATGGTACCATTTGTAATTATTTATAAAATACGAACCAACTATCAACATTATCTTATCTTATATCATTCCACCTATCATTCATAAATCAAGCGAGTTATTTGCTCTTTTTTACCTTTTGAAGTCATAGTTTTCCATACTTTTTGTATTTTTTTCTCATTAAAAGTATGTCTAGTTACATATTAAAATAATTTATCAAGTACTATATTTTAAATAATTTTTTCATGTTTTTTTTTCTATCCCCCAATAATATTGAACTTATTCTTTTCTTGTTTCGAAGAACTCTTATGGTCTTATTTATCAATCATTTTCATTATGACACACACACACACACATGATACCAGATATCACTCTAGTTTTCTTATTTTATCATTTCATGGTCTATTGAATCTTATCCGGTAGCTTTGATACCAACTGTAATATCATGTTTGTTCTCATCGTTATAAACTTTCTTAAGCCTTGAACTTGGAAAAATAGGGTGAATTATATATATTTCACCATATTTTTCCAAGTTCAAGGCTTATATATATATATTATTCAAGGCTAAAGTGTACTTTTAACATAGTTTTATTTTAAAATGAACTATTCTCAAGTCATTATACACATTTATATAATCCTCTCAACACCATCCGAATTTTCTAGATGTCAACTACATGGTAATTAAAAACGCGAGTTGACTCGCAAAATCATCCGATTTTGTGAGTCAACTCATGAAAACGGGTTAACTCAGAAAGAAAACTCGAATCTGGTCAAACTCGGTCAAACCCATTTAAAATTGGTCTGACTCGTAAAATCGGACCTGATCGGTCCAATTTTACGAGTTTATGGTGTTCGGACATCAGGGCTTTCATTTTCATTTTTTCATTCTGTCAATTACATTCGAAGCTCAAAATCAAAATCTTCTCTGCTCTTCTAAGTTCGGCAGCACAAGCAAAGGCACAAGAAAGGGAGGGAGATGAGCACAACTGCACAAGAAAGGGAGGGAGATGAGCAGCGGCGGCACAAGGAGGGAGGGAGATGTGCGTGGGGGTGTAAGGGAATTAGGGTTAGGGGGGCTTTTATAATAATAATAATAATAATAATAATAATAATAATAATAATAATAATAATAATAATAATAGGTTTATGGGGGTTGTTATAATAATAATAATAATAAAGTAGATTTCTTACGGGGGTTATAATAATAATAATAATAATAATAATAATAATAATAATAATAATAATAATAATAGGGGGTTTAATAATAATAATAATTATTATTATTATTAATTAGCATAAAAAATAGTTAGCATAAAAAAATAATTTTAAAAAATCCTATTAATTTAAGACAATAAATAACATTAATTAACTTCAAATACAACTACCATAAAAAAACATACAGTTACTTGAAAAACATACAATAAATAGCTTAAATTTCAAATCTCAAATATTGTGTGTCTTTTAATTATATTTAAATTTATTTTTTAATTTAAATATAATTAAAAAAAATAATTTTATTGTTGGAGGGTTTTTCAAAAGCAATTATTTAATTATATAACTTACTCCTATTAATTATATAATTAATTGCATAATTAAAATATATATAAAATAATTGAACTTTATTTAAAATAAGATAAAAAATGGTTCTCCAAAATAGCTTTTACCATTGGAGAACACATCAACAAAAAACCATATATACACTATTCAAGGAGCTATTTTAAAAACCATATATACACTATTCAAAAAAAAAACCTTAACTAATGAAGTTTTATGGCCATGATTATGTTATATTGTATTCGAAAATATTTTACTTACAATTTTTCGATTTTTCTACCTACACGATTTTAGCTGTGATTTTACGATTTTTGTACGAAAAAATCCAGGTACGATTTTATGATTTTACTATCCGATCTTATGATCCGAGTTTTCAAAGCCCTTTCCGTGTCGTGTCAAAATCGCGATTTTGACAACCTTGATCAACTAGTCACATCATCGTTTAATAATAGTAGAAATTATTTTACAACAAGTGACAAAAATAATAATAATATTATGAACTAAATACATACCATATTAATTTCATAGAACTAAGGTAGGTTTAAATGTTGCATTCCAATGTGATGTGAGTTATTTGATTTTTTTTTTTATTCATTTTTTTGTTCAATGTGATGTGAGTTATACTAGTAGCTTAATTGATCAGGTGTGGATCCAAAGTCTATAGTCTGTGAGTTCTTTGAAGCGGGGCAATGCTTGGAAGGTTTCGAATGCAAGCTCTCGCACAATTTGAATGTTCAGCGGAAGGGAGAGAAGATTGGTAAGCGTGATTAGAGTGAAGGATATGTTTCAAAGGATTTCCAAAATATGATTTTACTCCAAATTATGGCATTAATTTGGGCCAAGTGAATGAAATAGGATTTATCCTGTCTAGTTGAGCAATCGGGCGAATGTCTTACACGCGACTTACAATGCTTGTGCAGGTTTGCAAGTACTTTCTTGAAGCAGTGGAGAAGAAATAACCAGAGTTATCAGTTTTATTTGGGACGAAATGTTTTGTATCAGTTAAATAAATGAGATAAAATAATATTGTTTTTATCTCTGTTTAATTTCTGATCAATTCTAGATTTTGCAGTCAAATACCGGCTAAAATATTCCGGTTTCGTTCCGTCTGTTCCGTTTCGGCCAAATAATGTTTTTTTAAATAATGAAAAATGTACAATATCATTCATATCTCTTAATCCGACTGTTAGATTGAGATGAAATTTTACGGGGAGTCTCTTGACATATTTGTATATATTATGTTAAAATTTCAGAGCAATCAGAAAATCTAATGACCTTGCGAGATTGATGATGACATTCTCGTAATATTATATATGTTCATATTTTTATTCAGAAAAATTATTTTATTGTGTTTTTTTAAGATTAAATTGCACAATTCTAAATAATTTTATTTTTAGATTTGAAATAATTTTTTTTAATTAATATATATATATATAATACACATCTGGGGATGATTGTATGACCTAGCTTACTGGATGTTATTTTTTTGCTAAATCTTTTATCATTTCCATTCCATTCCAGTGAGTCGGGAGGTGTTTCTAGCGGAGGCATATTTTTAAAATGAGTTGATGCGCAGAAAAAAATTAGATTATATGATATACATGGAGATTATCGGTACCATTCAGAAAAAGTGATGGTTTCTTTGTTGTCTTTTTTTTTTTTTTTGTATAAACCACGCGGTGTCCTAGATACTAGGTCCAGACTAATCCACGTTCGTACGGGTGGGCCCCGAAGGGGTGAAAGTGCTCCCCAAATGGTCAGCTCCATACAAGAGTAGGGATTGAACCTCTAACCTCTTTTAAGGGACAAGAGCGCCCTCACCACTCACACCAGGATCCCTTGGATTTCTTTGTAATCGTTGTTATTCAAGAGTATGTGAAAGTCGTTTTTTAAAATATTTTAATTTAAAATAAAAAATAAATAACAAACAGATACCATACGGTTCATCAAGCGAAAGCATATAATATAACAAATGGTCTTTTCCATTTCAGACAATGATTTTTCGCTTTGTTCAGGTTCAGAGGGTAGCCTAGGTGAAGGATGGGGTATGATGCTCTCCTTTCTTGGTTCTTTGTGCTTGACTGACATGAAATCTGTGCCTTGTTCCGACAAGTATGGATATATTTTTTGTTGGTTTCCTGTGTCTGCCATTATTTCAAATGAAGAATGTGTCAGAATAACATCATGTGTGTTGGCAATTTCTTGAAGGATTTAGATTCTTCAACTTGATAGATATAAATAACATATAATATCACAAATGTATACTTAATTAATATATTTTATAAATATTAGTCAACAAGAACATTAATAAAAATCACATACAATATACTTAATTAATATATTTTATAAACATTATGTCAAACTAAAACATTAATAAATAATATCACAAACCTATGCTTAATTAATGTATTTCATAAATATTAAGTAAAACAAAAACATTAATTACAATAACATGCAATATCACAAATGATAGAATTAAATGCAATTACTTTTCATAAAAAAAAATAAGTGCATATTTTTTATTTTAATAGATGTATTTTTAAAATTTTATCAATAAGTTTTATTACTAATTCTGAAATTTATAAAATATAAAGTTTATAATCTTATGTGTCATATTTGATAAAGCAAACTAAAACTAGAAATTACAATAACAAAATAATTCAATAATTTTATTTAAATTAAAAGAACAATAGAAACATATAATTGAGTGTTGACCATAATGATTTAGGTAAGAAAATAAAAAATTATAATAAACACTAAAAATATAGGGGTCTGATGAAGCTTGACATAGATGTATGCATGTATTAGTAAATGAGATTAAATATTTTATTAGGAGATTAGAATTTGTATAAGAAATTAGTTTTTTTTGTTTAATTAATTTGTGTCTAAAATTATTCATTTTGTAAAATTAATTATTTTCTCTTTATCTTTTACAAATAGTGGTGAATTTGTTTTGGTTTGTGAAAAGTAAAAGAAATCGAATCATCTCTTTTTTTTCTCACAAGTTGTATTTTATTCTTGTATATTTTTTAAACCATTGCTATTGCTATTTAATTTTATTTAACTTAGTCAACTATAGGCTATATAATTATGCAAAGTGGATATTTGTTAGCTTTTAAAATTAAACAATCAATTAAAATACAAAAATCCTATATATATATATATATATATATATATATAATAAATATGAAAAACAATACACACATTCGAATGAAATAATCATTCATACATGACTAATGTGTCAACATGTTGTGTTAATTTAACATCCATATCACCATGTATTTAATATAATGTAACATAAAACACTTGATTACAAAAACTGAAATTTGCTCATTAAATAGTAAAAACGAGGCAATTGCCTTGCACTTTGCTGCATGTAAAATCAAATTTTTAAAAAAAAATATAAAAAAAACATGTTAAGAGTGTTAGTTTTCTTTATAATGTTATACATTTGACCAAAATAATAAACCTGAACATAATTTTTGTTAAGTACTGTTAAGAAAATTATTTATAAGACAATTTTTTGTGTTTAATACTAATATGAAGTAATACAATTTTATAAAAATAAGATAAAAAGATTAAAGACAACTGCATCAATATATTTATAAGAAAACAATTGATAGAATACATTAAAAAAAGTTATTTTTTTTTGTAGTAAATTGATTGATTGTCGGGTTTAGCTTGTATTGTTGGACTAAATTTTTGATCGGAAAATACTAACACTGTAATTGATAAAATTCACTAAAAAATTATGTATTTGTTTTTTTTGTAGCAAATTGATTGATTACTGGGTCTATTTAACTATTTGGCTAATAGAACATCGAATGAGAAATTATTTGAATCATTATTTTTCATTGTTATTATTATGATTGAAGGCAAAATAAAAAAAAAATATCAGCAACATAAAAAAAATCATTATTTGATTTGAAGAATAAATGAAAATAATTAAAGTAAAAAAGAAAAATTAGTATTATTATCACTATGAATATATTTATTATAATTGTTTGGAATATAATAAAATTATTAAATTTTTTCCAAAGAATTAAAAAAAAAGACTATAATAAAAGAGCTAGCAAGAAAACAATTATAAAAAAAAACACAATCACTAAGATTATTATTATTATTGTGCAAACAATGAAAACCATACAATTATCTTGAAGAATAAAATAACAAACCAAAAACCTTTAACAAAAAGAACAAATAAAAAAAAACTAAAATAAATGACAAAACCAAAATAAATATTATTAGCATAAAAAAAATTACTTTCCCTGAAAAATAAATAAAAATCATAATCAAACAAAAAAAAAGAAACACAAGGAAAAAAAAAGAAGAAATGTCAATTTTAAAATTATTATCAATATAAATTAAAATTTCAAGATTAAATTGAATAAAAATAAAACCCTAATAAAAAAGAAAATAATAGAAATTACAAACCAAAACCAAATATTTGTTCATTGTTATTTTTCCAGATTTATGAATGGTACATCAAAGAATGAGACTAGACTTTTATCATAAGCTTGAATTTGAGTCATGTCGTGGAATTTAAATCCCTTTTTACAATTTTACAAAAAGGAGAATTTTCAAACTCATTTTTTGATGAAATTGTTTTTTTTCTCTTAGAGTTTTTTTTTAATGGAGAGATTGATTTGGACTTTCCAAACATAATCCTTAAAGTAGTGACCGAAAACTCCACTCCAACATCTTAAGAATTAATTAGAGAATTGCTTACATGCTTTATGTTTTCCATTTTGAATATTATATTTGTTCATTCGAGAGACGAGAGAAAGAGAGATTCCTATTGGATGTGCTAGAAATTTATACACATAATTTTTTTGTGTTTTAAATAAATACACTAAAAAAATATCAAAATTAAAATAGTAAATTTAAGGCATGCATAAATTCTCTTATTAATGGTTAGATCTAGATCTTATTTTTGATGAGAAGATATTCACATAAGCATAAAACTATAGTCATATAGTATCTTAACTTGATTTGATTTGATGAATAACTTGCTTTACTTGATGAAGATTATTCATACGAGTCTGAAACCTTTAGTTGTGTGATATCTTAACTTGATTTGATCAGATAAAGAAAAATATTTTGATCCTTTGTTTCCTTGGCTTTGCTTGATGAAGAAAATGACTTTGATTCTTTTTTTTCTTCCTTGACGGATTTGAGTTTTTTAGTAAACTCCCAAGTATTTATGCTTGGTTTTGTCTTTACTTGTTTTTTTTATTATTATTTCTTGTTGTTGTGAGCTTGTATACTTGTTCTTCTTCTTTTAATTTTGATGTTATTGTCTATTTATATTTAAGTCAAATGCAATTTACTTCAAATGTCTTCTAACTAAATAATATTTTAGGATAATTAATGTGGAAATTACTTAACATACCTTTAACCTAAGGATATTAAAGTAAGAACCATAAAATGTATTTGAATTTGATTTTTTTATTTTATTTAGGCTCAAACCCAATAAATTTAATTTGTTTAGTCATAGAGATCTTTGGATCATGAGTTAGACTTGTTGAAATTTTAATGTCTAGTATATATAAGCAATCGAGATGACCACCAAAACATAATTTGAATTTAAAATTGTTTTTCAAGATAGCATATTTTTTTTTAATGTTGAGATGATGAAATATTGGATCGACTTGGACTTTGTATCTTAACTCATAAAACTCACAACTTGGATAATGAATTCTACTAGGTTTTAAAATAAATATTTCTGAAAATAAGTTTTTTTATTTGATGATATAATAACAAAAAGTAGATGGTTGAAAAAAATTAAGTATCAACCAAATACTCTGATGTTTATTTGAGAATGCAATAACCTTGTATAATGAAAAAATCGAAACAAATTATGAGAACTTATTCAAATTCAATAAAATATTAATGGGAAAATATGGATTTTTTTTTAAAATGAAGGTGCTTTATTATTGATGTGAATATGAAGCACCATGATATCTTTAATTTTCTTAGGACCTATTTTAGAGTGAAGTGGATGTTGTATTTTGAAGTTTTCTTCTTCTTCTTGTAAATGCATCAAAATAATATATTTCATTTATTTATTAAATTTTATTTTTGATATTAGTATATGAAAATAATTTAAAAATACAAAAAATATTAATTTGAAGCTAAAAAATATATTTTTTTAAAAGCACGGTTTGGATCGCAATGACAATGAAAGTAATCTTATATAATAACTAAACCTTTGAGATTTTATATAATTAATCAAAGACTAATTTAGAATCTGTCTCACATTTATTATGAAAATAAAATTTGTCTTTTAATTATATATCAAAAGCATTTTTTCATAAATAATTTGATATGTTAAATTAAAATTATATTATATTTTTATAAAAACATACTAAAAACAAATTGTAAAATTTGAATTTTTAGATTAAAGTAAAATCTTAATTCAATTTTATAATAAATTGTTCATTACAGAATTATATCCTTTTCTTCTTCATATAATAAGATAAATTATTTTCACTTATCATGATATAATCAAACACTAAAAAATATTCTTTGAAATTATTTTTCATAATAAAATATTACAAAAAAACTATAATATATTACCTCTTTTCCTATAATCCATTGTTTTTTAAGAAATCCACTTTTTAACAAACAAACAAACAAACAAAACCTGAATTAAAAGCCATTTTTAACCCTGTTTTTTTTATTAAAGAAATTAAAAAAAATCAAAGAAACTTGATTTCTTTTTAAAAAACTAGAAAAAAAGTATAGGGATAATAAATTGCAAATCATGTAGAAGGAAGAGAAGATAGCGAAAGGCAAAATGATAAATTAAAAGGAGGACAATATACTGCCGGCAAATCAATGATGTTGTGGTCGCGGGCGACATTATTGAGTACGGAGGCCGATGGGCCTCGTGGCCACCGTCCGCACGGGGGCATTTGGTGGTCAACAAAACCATTTTTAACACTATGATTTGAAAAATATTTGAAGAATTTTTATTTTATTTTTTATTTTAAATTATTTTTTTTAGTGTTTATAGATTATTGTAATATGTTGATTTCAAAAATAATATTTTTTTTAAAAATATTATTATAATATTTTTCTGAATGAAAATTATTTTTAAAAATAACCTTAATCATATTTCTAATTCTTAAAATTAGATTTTACGGGTGGTAATGTTTGATTTTTTTAATATATATATATATATATATATATATATATATATATATATATATATATATATATATATATATATATATATATATATATAATCAGCATGAGACATGAGTTGCTGCTATTGAGACTCATGGTTTCTTAATAACTTTTTTTTTAAATTTGTGAATTAATAAAGTAGTCTCTCTTCTTTTTTCAATATTATACTTCATAAATAATTATTTGATGACAACTATTGTATTCAAATGCTTAACTTAATAAAAAAAACAACAAGAAGTACTTCACCATTAGGCTGTTTGGAGTCACGTTTCAAAAATATTTTTAAAAAATTTAAAATTTAGAATGTTTATTTTTAAAGTATTTACTTCATGTTTATTAATAGAGGATAACTCTGTTAATTGGAAAATAAAAGTAAAAATAGTGGGTGTCGTTAGCAATCGGGGAGTGACAATAGCCGCACTACAAGATAAGGAGCAATAATTGTACAAAGACAAAGGTGGATTGGTTTTACTGGGGAAAAAATAACGAGATAATTTCTGGCAAACTATTCCCAAAGTCAAGAGCCTGAACCATCCCAGAAACAGTCATTAGAGACAAAGTTCCCATCACTTGGGTAAAATAAAGATAGCGTATCTATATCCATTAATCAAATAGTTGATGTAGATGGTCCAGTAATAAGAGGTTGAAACTAAAAAGTTTGTTTCTCATATGATCTTAGATTCGAGATCTGTGATTATTAATATGATAGTCATCATAAGCTTACATGATTATTAACTTCAGGATCCATGAGATTAGTCGAGATACACGTAAGTTAACCCACACATCCATATTAATAATAATAATAAAAAAGTTAGTGCATTCAACCAAATCATTGACCCATTGACCCACCTGTTTTTGTTTGCCTTCTTTTAGGGGGCAAGAAAATGGACAATGACTTCCCCACTTGAGCCATCGAATATTTTTTATACAACATTATGAAAACCAAAAGGGCCCAAACGGACATCAGCTGTTTAATTTGCGTCAATATACTCTTTTTTCTTTGCTGTTTCTCTACATCCCCCACTTTTTTTTTGTTTTTTTCTCCTTTCCTCGTCCTCTGTTTTTTATTCCTGGGTTTCTGTACATGTCTTTTGCATTAGTACACTCTTGTTTCCTTACATTACTGGATTTCCTGTTTGAGAACTGGTCTTGAATGCCTTATTCAAGCAGCAGAAACAAATAAATTCATGTAGAAACAAAGTGAATTCTTAGCAACTTTGGGATCTGTTGATAATTAGAATCCCGAACTGTCAAGGTACCTGTTTGTCGAGAATTGTAAATCGCTTTTGCTTGGAGCTGTAAATTAGTCTTCTCCTGAGCTGTGACTATCTGAAACAGCTTTTCATTTATCACAATTAAGCTATGATTTCCAGGAATTCTCTCGTGCCTGTTTCCTTTCCCAAACCTCTGAGACAGAAGATTCTTAGAGAGAGGAGAGTTTTGAGGCTTATTTTTTTGGTTGTCAAACAGTTTTGGATTTTGATCCAAAAACAATTTCACATTCCACTGGTATCAAAGAGTTAGGAAGTCAGAACAAGCTAATAATTATATCTGTGAAACTCCAACTGCATAAGATTGTCGAGCTTTGACCATTATCCAACAAGTTAAGAGATAAGAAGATTAATCATTAAAAAAAGCATAAACATGATTTGGAATTAGCTGCAAGTGGGGGTAGACGGAAAACTCCAAACTTGCAGATAATTCTTGTTGCGAATTCCGGAACTTCAGTTTCTGATCCGAACCATCCCAGGAATAATAGTCAAAACAAAATTCCCATCAGAGAAGCAAAATAAAGTTTAGCCCATCAAATTAAGGCGTTGACCCAGATGTCTGGTTTGCCTTCGGGCATGGATAATTTCTGCACCACTTGTAACCATCGCATATTTTATACAAAACAGAGAGATCAAAAGAAGCCTAAAGGGATGCATTTGCTGTTTCATTACTACATCATTGGATTTCATGTCACAGAGCTCCTTGAATTGCCTTGTTCATGTATCAGAGACAAAGAAAGTAAATTTATTTATCTTCAATGCAACAGATTACGCAAAATGTCATCAGGAATATTGGCAAATTTCTTCTGCAAGTGTTTTTCAGCTAATTAAACTAGCTGCAGTAGAATGACTAACCTTACAGCAAACCCAGTTTGTTCTCAGGAACTGCATTTGTTTTAATTTTAACGCCTTGCCTCCAACAATATCAAGTGCCAAATGGGGAGAGAGAGAGAGAGAGAGAGAGAGAGAGAGAACATTTCTGGTTATATAAACCTTATGTTACAGCTTACGTAGCAGACTTATCGAAACCCTACCCTTCTATGTGGAGATATCCTACAGCACAGAAGATGCAATGAATAACAAGCTAAACCAATCAAATCCAATTAAATGTTGGAAAGATGGTGCTTGTTTGAACAAAAGAAGCATTCCCATTGAATCATGTGCGCATAGAGCCATTTGGTTGCCGAGCCTGAGCTCCATTTTCTTCCTTTCTTGCCAGTGCTCTTCCTGCACCAGAAGCTACTCGGGCTATCATCTTGAAAAACTTGGATATTATCTTCTTTTTTATTTGACCTCTCCTAGGAGGAAGCATTGCTCTCTTCTTTTGTGGGGTTTTTGCTGGTTCATGAGAAAATACCATGGCTGGCTACTTTGTAGCTTTGGAGAGAGAATTCAGCAAGCAATTTGGCGCAGAAAGAACAAAAACTGGTCTCTGATAGAGAATAAACGAGTGAAGGAAGAAACTTTGGAGATACTAACAGAAGGGATCGATGGGGTATTATGCACCTATACTTTTAGTGGGCAGTATAAATAGGGTCGCTAATATTTACTTAGTTATTCAACGCGGTATTATACAGGAACTTGCAGCGACTTTTGGCCGGTTGGGTCTGCAGCATAGCGAATATTATAGTACTAGAAAAGATATCCAATGCTTCAACCTAGATTTGCAAGAAATCTTATTGCTGATCATTGATATTAAAAATTTCAAATGATTACGATATTGATAGCAGACATGTAAATTGTGTTTTTTTTGTTTTATTATTCTTGATTATGTAAGATAGTAAGACATCTTCATGAACCAAATTGTTCTGTCTGGTACGGCTTGGGATCTGCCCTTGTTGTCGATAAGGTGGCCTGGAAAAAATCTATAGATTCATCAATGTAAACACTATTCTGATGGCTTTACTAAGCAAAACAAAGCTAAGAAGTCAGGTTCTGTGCTTTATATGACCATACATGGTCTCAAGTACTTTTTACCATTTCAACTTAAAGACTTCAATTTCGTAAGTAATTAGTTTACTACCTTCGAGGTTTTCTTGTCCCCCCTTGAAAAGGACTCCAAATTCCTTGCACGTAAGTAATTAGTTTCCTTCTATGGTTTTTTTGGGTTTTTTTTCCAATTCAACGTAAGGACTCCAGTTTCGTAAGTAATTAGTTACCTTCTTGTCCCCCTTGAAAAGGACTCCAAAAGTCCTTGTACGTAGAAGAGCAGACACAGCCAAGTGTTCTTATGATGAAGGGGACACAAAGAAGTGGATCAATAGTGGGATGCAGACATTCTTGAGAAGTCAAGTCTAACTGGGTTTATTTTGTTCTTCCACTAACGAAGAGCTCGGACATTACTAAGGAAGAAGAGAGAGTGGTGCCATCCATTGAGCAAACATATACAAGACCTCTGACATAAGGCCTACTTCTCAATTTCATCTTCCCGGGCTTCTCGTCATCTGTCAACCTTGGCTCTGCTGTGCGCATGCTTTGTCAAGAATGGTCTAGCACTGATAACAGAGGAGCTGTTAGAACAGAGACTTAATGATGAATCACACCTTATTTTCCCCAAAAAGATCCTTTCCTTAACACAAATCCTCATGAAACAAGTATCTTATCTGAGAAAATCTACAGGGAACTCCTGTTCTCGTTCCTCCCTTATGCCCAGCCACAGAACAAGGTTTTCTGAGAGTAGGCTAGATAGAATATTAGACTCACCCAGCGTACTTAACCATCAAAACTAATAAAGGGAAAAGGAAAAAGAAGGAGAAGGAGAATTCCTAAAAATGTTCCTTTTCAGAATCAACTGCTCCAATGTCCCCCAACAGAACCAGAAGAGGATCAAAGATCCACAATGCCATTCATTTGCAGCCCATTTCGCATTTTTAAACTCCAATTGATGACTGGGATTATCTTAATTTGAATATATAAGAAGGTCTTACACCTGAGAAGAAGAAAAAAGTATTGGAGATGGAGGCATTTGCTCACAAGCAATGATTTATAACTCCATCCCTTACACTCATTTTCCTGTCTGCTCCCTCCCTCAGTATCTTTAAAGCACAACACCTGCTTTCTACTGGAGTAACAGGAATTAAGTAGAATCACTTAGCTGGTACAAGAATGGTGTAAACCAAAAGAACCGTGACAATTACAATCGCCCCCACTAGAGTAAACTCGGGGCCGGTCCATATCCTGAGGTTTGACCTCTCTGTTCTCTTTATGGGATCAACTTCTTCAGACAGTGGGTAGTTCGAGCGCTTAGGATTCCAGGTCACGTACTTATTTGGAGAGAACTGAGAGAAGAATGCTTTTTTCCCTTTCTTCCTGAAGTTAGACCACGCTTTGTCCCAGTCTGTTGAAGATTTATCACCTGAGGGAAGTTCATCAAATAATGTTGGCATGAGATTTGCCATTGGGCAGTAGCAGAGAGTGTAAATTTTCCAAAGTTGTGATCATGCATGTGGAACTAACCATATCATTTCGTTCAGCAGAAGACACAGACCTAATTGTGTGACTATGGTCGTAAATTTGTAATGCAATCTTTTACAAGCTTCACCAATGTAGTCAAATACTTTAAGGCTTTACATTGTGCTCAAATGATAATAGCACAACTGAGAGGACAATTGTCAAAATAAAGATCTTGCATCTTCAATAACACACAGATATATGCAAATAAAATGTAGGCTCGCTGAGGGAATATTTCTGATATGGTGGGACATTATGTTTACATCACAGACAACTGTATGATATTCAAGGATGCGTTGGAGAAGTTCAGCCTGTGTTTAGACATGGCTGACTAAATCTCATTTCCCCATGCATATATATCAATGACATATATCCAAAGTATAAAAGGCATGATTTAATGATTTAGCCTTACATTTATTCTATGGATTATGGAAACCAAAAGAGCTATACCTAAGGAGAAAAATTCATCAGTTTGTAAGGCTTTCTCTGCTAGAATTTTATCGGTTTTCTCCTGCCTTTGCCTATACATTGCTCTTATTCTCATTGCTAACTAATTGACTACGGGCACCTGAAGCAGGATAGGTAACTTCAAGGAATGTCACTTGCAGTTATCAAGGATGCCGTGAAGTAGCTTGATAACTATCGTCGTGACTATTCGAAGTAAATGATGGGTGGGTTTTGTCAGAATAGATTTCAACGGGGATGTTTAAGGGTTACTCTGTTGAGATGTTTGCTGATAATAACTCCATGGAGCAGGGCCATATAGGCTGTATGCTCCATGTCAGCCAGGACCGATGAAAAAAATAGTGCAATGATCATATAATGGATCCACTCTACTATCTCAACTCTTGCAATGCCAACCTTCGGTAAAGCCATAAATTTGATAAATAGGAGATCGAAAGATGAGAGGATGGCTTGACTTGACAGTAAGTGTAGGTTGAAATTTTTTCGTGAGCAGTAAGCAGCTGATCTTCTTTATTTTGGAAAATCTGGAAAGCTGTTAGGCAATTCCTATCTCTCTTCTTTTTTCTTTTCAGTATTCCACTTCACGAGTAGAGCAAAAGAAACCAGAGGGATGTAAGAATTTTCTGTTCCACATGGGCCTATAAACAGAGCAATCACAATGGAAAAGGTGCAAATGTCCTACTGACTACAAATTTAACATGGAGTTCGAAATGACAGGATGAACATATTTTGCAATTAAGATGGTGGTGACATTGCCTCAGCTGCATGTTTTGAAAGCTGAGTGGCGAGTAAAACATTGAAATTATGCACATTTGGAAGCTCCAACCCCTCTTCCCATCCTACAGAATCATTATATTTAACTTAATTACCCTGAGTGGAAAAGCAATCATGTTATCAAAGTTGTCTAATCTCAAGCTCAAGAACCCAGCTTCAAGATTTTATATCTTTTCAAGTTCATTTGATCGGATGCCCATTATCTCTAACCCACGAAGCAGGGAGAGTGAGCAGCTAATAGAAGCATGTCCCACTGTGGAAGTGGCCTGCTGTTCATCTAAAACGAACACAGGGTTTTGACAAGAAATCGACAATGTCGCTGGTTGAACACGGGGAATTAACCATTCTGAATGGATACAGAAATCACAATTGGGAAAAGGGAATCGATCAAATATTTAAGACACGAACTGTCCTGTTCCTACATAAAGCATACTAAATTTAACTAACATATAAAATTAGCTAAACCCAAAAAGAAAAGAAACATAGAACATAACTAAACTTGTGATTAAAGGGAAAGTACCATTGGTGTCACCATTTTGGTTGGGTTCTTGAGACTTTCTACTGGAACAGAAAGGTGGTTTTCGAGATGATGATGATTTTTGCTGTATTCTTGTTATGGTACCACTGATGCTGCTAACTTGAATATTCATTCTGCATCTCAGACAAGAAGATTCTTCCAGTTAGTTACTTCGAGAGATTAAAAAAAAAGAGGAAAAAAGAAGCATCAACCAACCAACCAATAGATTCCGCCTTCTCTTATCTTACTCGGACCATACTGAGCCACGAAATGTTGCTACGTCAACTGGGTGCTTGGCGTGTAGTGATTTCTGTGACCCGAAGCCAAGTGGCAGCTGATTTCTCTCCGATATGTATACCCAGTTTGTGATTCCGATTGCGATTGCTTTTAAAAATATTTTTTATTTAGAAATATATTAAAATGATTTTTTTTTAAAAAAAATATTTTTAATATCAGTACATCAAAATAATTTAAAATCACTAAATTTTTTTAATTTAAAATAAAAAAAATTTAAATTTTTTCATAAACACTTTTCAATCACAATATCAAATAGCCCGTAGTGTATGGGAAAATTGTGAGAGGGCAGGGGCAGTGGGAGGAAAGATAACGGGGTCCTAAATGAGATGAATGGAAAATCATTTTATTTCCTTTGTTTGGATAAATAAAAAATGAGAGGAAAGAAAACGGAGAGAAGTTTTATTTTATTTTTTAATATTTTAAACTACAAAAAAATATGATATCAATTTTTTAAAAGATAAAATTATTACTTGATTTGAAAAAGATATTATAGAGAATTTTACAAGATGATAAATTACTAAGAATAGGATAAGGAAGATGATTAATTAAATAAAATGTGGTTAAAAAGTGTATTCCTAGTATAGTAAAGGTAAATTTAAATGTGATAACATACTGAGTCTAATTTCAAATATGTGTTTATGTCTTCGTTCAATTGACCCTATTTGTTGGTGATTATAATTAATCGATGATATCACCACCCCAATTAGATTATATGATCTTTAATTTTTACTCACATATTTTTCCACATAACATTGAAATTGAAGAAAAAATACGCTCAACAACATACTTGAATTTAATTGGAAAGAATCATAAAAATCTAGAATAATTATCCATAAAGTTGATATATTACTAATCACCTATAGTTAAGGCAATAAATGTTGGACTTTATACATATGTGAAATTTAGGTTTAAATAGACAGTATAAAAGTAATTGAATTTGTTAAAAGGCAAAATATAACTGTTGGTTGATTGACAATCAGGGCACATAAAGTCCTTTTTTTTTATCAATTAGGTTCTTATTAGATGAAAGAACATGTTGAACAACTAGAAGGAAAACATTGTCAAGTCAACAATGCCACTTATCAAAAGAAACATGAACACTAGAAAGAGTTTAAGGATGAATATTGGTGGTTGAAAAATGGTATAAACCATTATTGACTTGGTCACAATGAAAGATGTCCGTTGAGTAATCCTTCACAAGAAAATAAGTGTCATGAAATTTAAGATAAATTATTATCAGTACAAATTTTTTAAACAAAAATAACTTTTTATTTATTTAAAGGACCAAAAAAATTTGATTTAAAATAAAAGAATGAGATGGTGTATGAAGAGTATAATTGTTATTTTTACATATATGCAAACCTTGATCATTTTCAATCCTAAGTTGATTTGTCTATATAATCATCACTAGGGAGGTTCGAGTTAGTCATATCATGTGTGATATGGTGAGTGGCACCTCTGTTAGCATGCTAGTCATTCTCTCAATCTCTAGTAGTAGCAGCAACTAAGGCCTGTTTATATTACGAATGAGGAGAATCTTGATAGGTAAGGTCGAAGTGGTGGTATCATTGATGAGCTAAAAGTCCAAGTTTCCCTCAAACTTGACACATTACAGTAGTATTTTGTCACCATGCTTGTAAGATAGAGCTCCTTCTCTATGAGAATTATTGTGATAGCCTTAACCATGATATCCATCACGATTTCTATTGTTGGATAGTAGTAGTTGTCACAGGATCATATTTTTATTAGAAAGTTGTGTAGGAAAAGAAAAATGATGTTGATTAAAACAAGATTATGTTACAATCAATAAAGAGTGTATATTTTCAAGTGAATAGATTAGTGCAAGCATAAATGAAAGACAAAAGGTTGTCATGTTTATGTCCTACCCAACAAGAACATAAGTAATAACATCATCACGCTTGAGAGGTTAGCTAACTATAGCAAGTTCATTAGCTATTTTTTCATTAATAGAAAATAATCATTGATAGATTGATTGCTTTTCTTTTATATTGGCAAGTTGAGTTCAAACTTGGATGATACGAGCTCTAAATTAAGGAAAAAAATTAGTTTCAAGTGCTCACCACAGTTTATGAGAAGTGGTATAAGAGACAACTTGGGCTAAGACACCATTGGTCATAGAAGACAAGAGAATATCGAGGATAAAAATGTTTTGTTGAAGAGTGCATAAGGTTAACACTCTACATGATTGCACTTCTAACCAGATCTAAAGTATCAATTGTATTTAGAGATTTTTTGAACATAATATCAAGGTATCCATACAAGTTTTGGACATGAAAATAAGGGCACTAATTATGTTTTTCAAAGAAGATAATTATAAATAGTTAGCTTAATTGAAAAAATATTTGGAAAGGAAGTGATTACAGTGATAAAATAGTTACTTATTAAATAATTACAGTGATAAAGGGTACAAATGTCTTTACTTATTAAATGATTGAGTTTATGTGTCTTGTCATGTCATAATTGATGAAAAACTCTTTTCATATCAATAAACTTCAACTGTTCCCTCACTTTTATATTATTAACACATGATGCCTTACCTTCACATTTCACATTACCGTTTTCCACCTTAAATGATGATATGAAATTAAGAATTATACCATCTAGAAATAATATTATTATGCCTTCAGTGTCTCACTCTATAGGAAAGACAAAAAAAACTCATGTATGAGGCCTGCTACTTAAGTCTTATTTTCAAACATATCAACTGTCAATCCTGCTCTTCCTTTAGATACTACTACTCCATAATCAAATACTAGGTAGGCCCATAAGCAATATCTTTAAACCAAAATCCATCTTTGATGGTTTTGTGAGGTACCCCTGTGTAAGGCCTTTCTTAGCTCAATTTTGCAACTATAAAGCCTTATTGTTATAATGATGCAGTTAAATCATCTCAACTAAATGCTATAATGAATATTGAGTTTGATGCTCTTCTATGCAATGAGATATAGTTTTTAGTTGGCTTCGTGATTTAATATAGTTAGTTGTTGGATTCATAAAATAAAATTCATGTTGATGGTTTCCAAGAACCATATAAAGCAAAATTGGTGCTATAGAGTTTCATCAACAAGAAGCAGTAGATTTTAATAAAATATGTGGTCCAGTTGCTAGGTATACAACTATTAGAATTGTCTTGTCATTATCTATCTATTTAAACTAGTATACTAAACATATTGATATTCAAAATGTCTTTCTACATGGCAAATTGGAGGAAGTAGTATATATGACACAACCTTAGGGATACATTCATCAACAATATCTTCATCATCTTTGTTTGTTTGTTACATAAGACATTATATGGACTCAAACAAGCTCCTAAAGCTTGGTTTTCTCATCTCACTGATAAAATATAAGAGATTGACTTTCAAGGTAGCAAAACTGATAATTCTGTCTTTATTTGGTGCAAGCATAATGTTCTTATTGGAATACTTATTTGGATGATATTATCATTACATATACTTTTGTATGTGTCATGCAGTAAGTCATTCAAACCTTACATTGTGATTTTGCAACTAAATAACATGGTGATCTTAGCTATTTTTTAGGGGTAAGAGTTTTGCACTTAAGACTACGTTTGTATTTAACTTTGAAAGAAACTATATGATTGATCTTTTTAAATAGACTTATATAGAAAACTCTAACCATGTAATAAATACTTTTTTCTTAATTTAAAAATTAATATTAGGAATAAAAGCTTCATATGTTGGCTATATGCAAAGAATTTATAGAAAAATAGTAATAGAAACAAATAGCAGGATTTTATTATGTACAGAAAAAAATTTCTTTGATTTTAGTAATAACATTTGATAATTTTATAAATACTTCATATATTCGCTAAAAGTTTCATGAGATTGTTTTCTCAACTAGTGACTTTTTTTTAAGAAGCAATTAGTTGTTATTATTGTCTTGATCACTTTATGATTTCACATGTTTAGTTTTCTAATAAATGCAAATTATTAGGTTAGAAAAAAATTCAGTAAGAAAATCAAACATATTTTATGCATGTAACTTGGAAGTTGGAGGTAACAAAGTTTTGATTGTTCCATGCTAAATTGTGGATTAAATCAAGTATTTTACAAAAAAAAAACTATATTGTTAACATATTTTATAATAAAAGAAACTTAAATTGTGTGAAGGTTAACTAGACGATAAGTAAAAATATAGTTTAACTGGAAAAAATCAAAAAGATATGTTCATCTTAGATACTGATATAATAACAAATTGAATTGATCTAAGTTAACTTTTAAAAAAATTCATAACTCTAGTTATGAGACTGTGATAACTTTATAAAAAAAATCATAACAAATTATAAAAAGATAATTTTCTATAAATTCAATGTGAAATAATGAAATTCAAATTCAAATTAAAAAACCAATAAAAAAATCAAAACAATATTTTGATGAACAAAGTTTATGAGTTAAATAGTAAATTTACTATTTTTTAGTTTTTGTTAATTAAGAAAAATAGGAACTTGTTAAATCCATAACTCTAGTTATGAGTCTATGATAACTTTATAAAAATAAAAATATATTAT
The DNA here is from genome assembly GCA_029228465.1 of Salix viminalis. NCBI lineage: Eukaryota > Viridiplantae > Streptophyta > Magnoliopsida > Malpighiales > Salicaceae > Salix > Salix viminalis. Next base: position 6,988,641 of record CM055441.1, on the reverse strand, counting down.
GAATCATAATTTTCTATAAATTCAATGTTAAATGATGAAAATAAAATTCAAATTAAAAAACCAATAAAAAATTAAAATAATATTTTCATGAACAATGTTTATGAGGAGTTAAATAATGAATCCACTATTTTTTAGTTTTTAAATTAATAAATAATAACAATCTCGTTTCTCGTAAGTCCATGTAATATAACAAAAATCTAGTTTAGAAACCCATTTTTCCAAGTACAACGGATAATTAGGACAACCCAGGACCAAATCTTGAATGAAAGATTAATTTTAACATTAACGGGGTTAGTACCCGCGCGATGCGGCGGGTTTTTTTTATCTATGTAGAAAATTGATTGTTTTTTTATGTATTGTATTTTATTATTTTAATATTTAATTAGTAAAAATTATAATTGATAAAATCTATATAATCAAAATAGAAAGTGGTTTGTATATTTTGTAATTGCAGATAACGCAAGTAATTTTTTTTTATGAGTTGCATTTTTTCCTCGGTAATATTAGATTTTACACATTATAGATAAAAATATTGTAATTATTTTTTTCCAGAAATAAACTTATATTTTTTTCGCCCTATAATAAGTTATTTTAATGTTTAATTACTGAAATTGCAATAGATCAAATATGTTAGAAATAAGTTTTTTGCATTGTATAATTAGTATGCTTGCCCGCGCATTGCGTTAGGGTTTTTTCTATGTAGAAAACTATTTGATTTTTAAAATGCTGTAATTAGTTGTTTAAATATTTAATCAGTAACACTATAATAGATTAAATATGTAACATATAAATTTTTCCCCTGCCTAAAATGAATAGTTTAATCTAAATGGGAAGTGGTTTGTATAGTTTTAATTGTAGATGACCTAAGTAAATTTGGCAAAAAAAAAATTGAGTTCCATTTTCTCCGTAGCAATATTAGATCTGACACATTAAAAATAAAAATAATAATTTTTTTCCAGAAATGAATTCAATTTTTTTACGTGCTATAATGACTTATTTGCCGTCTAAAAAGAACATGAATCGAAATGGGAAGTGACCTGTATATTTTTTAATTGTAGATAACCTAAGCAAATTTGTAATTTTTTCTTGAGTTTAATTTTTTCCCCGGTAATATTATATTTAAAATATTAAAAATGAAAATATTGTAATTTTTTTTTTCAAGAAATAAACTTAAACAAAAGAATACCAAATTTAAATTCAAAGGCAAATTTTTTTTTTATAAGATTTATTAATTATATTATTATATTAAATGTATTTAAGAATATTAATATTAATTTTTTTCAAGGAAAAAATCCTAGGTCATTTTTTTCCTCTCTCTATATATTTATAGGCGATAATATTCAATAAATATTAAAACATATAATTAGTCTCACATATTTTATAGAGTAATCGAAATGGAAAGTGGTTCGTATATTTTTTAATTATAGATAACCTAGGCAAAATTGTTATTTTTTTTTATGAGTTGTTTTGTTCCTCAGTAATATTAGATCTGACGCATTAAAAAAAATTGTAATTTGTTTTTAAAAATAAATATATTTTTTTGGCGTGCAATAATTATTTCTTAGTCGTCTAGAAAGAACAGTATAATCGAAACGGGAAGTGACTCGCATATTTTTTAATTATAAATAACCTAGGTAAATTTGTCATATTTTTTTCAGTTGTATTTTTAGCCCAGTAATATTAGATCTGACACATTGTAAAGAAAAATATTGTAATATGTTTTTAGGAAAAAACTTTTTTTATGTGTTATAATGACTTATTTGCCGTCTAAAAAGAATGGTGTAATTGAACGGGAAGTGACTCGTATATTTTTGAAATCTAGGTAAATGTGTCAAAATTTTTTTTAAGTTGTATTTTTTTGCCCAGTAATATTATCTGAAATATTAAAAACCAAAATATTATAATTTTTTTAAGAAATAAATTTTTAAAAAAGGGAAAAAAATTAAAATTCGAAGACAATTTTTTTTTATGTTATTCGATTAATTCATTATATTATCATATAAAATGTATTTAAGAATACTAATATTAATTTTTTTTATTCAAAAAATCATAGGTCATGTTTTCTTCTCCCTATATATATTCCTAGGCGATAATATTCAATAAATATTAGAATATATAATTAGTGAAAGACTAAAAATATTCAAGAAACTTTAACAAAAGATAAAATAAAAAATAAAATAAAAATAAAAATTATCATTGCTATTACTGTCAAAACAATAAAAATTATTAAATTATACGGAGGGAAAAAATATTAACAGAAGAGTAAGCAAGAAAAAGAATTCAATTATTATTATTATTATTACTATTATTACTATTATTATTGTTGTTGTTGTGTTAAGTACAAAATTAAAATTCGAAGACAATTTTTTTTTATGTTATCCGATTTATTTATTATATGATTATATTAAATGTATTTAAGAATACTGATATTAATTTTTTTTATTCAAAAAATCCTAGGTCATGTTTTCTTCTCCCTATATATATTCCCATGCGATAATATTCAATAAATATTAGAACATATGATTAATGATAGGCTAAAAATATTAAAAAAACTTTAACAAAAGATAAAACAAAAAAAATAAAATAAAAATAATAATTATCATTGCTATCACTGTCAAAACAATAAAAATTATTAAATTATCCGAAGGGAAAAAAATATTAACAGAAGAGTAAGCAAGAAAAACAATTAAATTATTATTATTATTATTATTATTATTATTATTATTATTATTATTATTATTATTATTATTATTATTATTATTATTACTATTACCATTATTATTATTATTGTGTTAAGTACACTTATATATACATGGACAAAAGTAGGGATTATTTCTGAAATATACAAAAATAAAAGTATAAGGGCTGAAATGAAAATCAAACATAAAGGGATTAAATTGAAAAATTAAAAGTCTAAGGGCTGAAATGGAAACCACATTTATTATCAATTTAAATCAAAGGACAAAGTTGAAAAAATCGAAACTTATGTACCGAATTTATTGAGTCATTTACAGCCAATCCGGAAATTAAAAGTAGGAGGACCGAACTGAAACTATATATTACAATGATTTTGAATTGAAGGACGCAATTGAAACAAATCAAAACTTATATAATTGCAATAAGGGCCAGAACAACAAAGTCGGATGTGCAGGGACTGAAATGAACTTTGCCAAAAACACTGTTTCGCTGACGTCAACTTGCGCAGGAGGAGAGAGAAATGAGGGGGGGAAATTGAAACGACCATTGACACGTACCGGGGAACCACATGTTTACACGCGTCACCCCATGTGAAAGAGAGCATGGCGAAACATTGTTCTAGAGGCCGGTTGCTCATTTTCGGAGACGTCGCACGCGCCGCCCGAAACACGTGTGAGCGCGGAAATGGACGGCGCGTGATGGGACACGCCAACAGTAACCCGGAGCGAAAAAGAATAAAAAATTGGCTAATTACCGTTTCGCCACTCGCACCCTGTGCGTTATTTTGTCATTTTCGAGGGCTAAAACGTTGACTGCACTGTTTGGAGAAATATTAAAAAAAAAAACCGCCCGGCCGGACCGGACCGGAAACGATCAATGACCGTCCAGCCCCTGAAAATGGCGGTGTTTTTTGTCTTTTTCGGGGGCTATTTTCGTTAATACACTGTTCAAAATAAAAATAAATAAATAAAAAGGAGGACATACACCCGCGAAGCACCGGGTCAAATGGGCAGGTGAATAGTTCGGATGAGTCTGTGTGAACTGTGTTTTACTGTTCAAAACTTCGTTACCTTTAGGTGTATAATTGTTATTTCTTAAAATATTTTTTTTATCTAGAAATATATTAAAAATATATTTTTAATATATATATATATATATATATATATATATATTAATACATCAAGACAATAAAAAATATTTAATTTCTTTTTTTATAAATATGATCATGCCACGTTGCTAAACAAGGCGATTAAAATTAAATTGATTGTGGTCAACTGATTTTAGTTAAAATGGAGATCAAGCAACCAAGTGTCAATTATACCTTGAAATAGAGATTAATGTATTAATTAATTTGATATAAAATATTTTTTAAAAATATATTTTTATGTTAAAAAAATATGTATATAATTTATTTTTTTAATATAGCTTGTAAAAACTATAAAAAAATATTAATTTATACCTTTTCAAATGAAATAGAGAATCACTTCTAAAAACAAAAGTAATTTCACTCCCACACACAGTTGCCCCACATGCCGATAGTTTTTCTTTGATGGGGTCATGCGACCCTACAAGGCTTCGATGCTGTCCACTACTTTCTGTGGTTAGAATTTGTCTATTATTGTATTTTAAAAGTGTTTTTTTTAAAGAAACATTAATTTTTATATTTTAAATTAATATTTTTAATGTTTTTAAATATTAAAAATAATATTTTAAAAATAATAATAATATTTTAAAAATAATAATAATATTTTAATATATTTTTAAATAAAAAATATTTTTAAAAATTACTTCAGTCACGATTCAAAATAATGAAACTCAAAAGCTAAAAATGACAGATAGGTGGGTTTCTGGGATTAGTGGACTAGGAAAACTCACACGTCGCCATCGCAAATCTCTCACGGCCCCACTTCCAGTTAGGCTTAGCGATTAATCGCGAGAAACTATGAAAACACCGGCGGCGCTGGCAGTGATGAAACGACTGATTCTCCGCATCGGCCATCGGAAGCCACCACAACAAAGTTACTTTCCAGATTAGGTGGCGGATTAGAGGGAATCCCCCGGGTTTTTCTTCTTCTTATGAATTATCCGATTAATTCATCAGCGTCGGCTTTTCTTTTCCTTTCAGCACAGGGAAATAAAGAAGGCATTAATTTGTTTAGGTTATGAAAATGTTTAGGTGGGAGCATGATGGAGCATAATTAAAATTCAGTAACACTATCGTGAAACTATACTAAGTTTATAAATAAATAAAATATGGAAAGGAGAAATAAATATATTTTGAAATGAGAAAATGTTCTCGAGTACTTCGTAAAATAATTGACATGGTTCTAGTGATGATTGAATAATTTTTTTTTGAAGTTTTTTTGAAGTTTTTTTGAAGTTTGATGTAAAATCATTTATTTATCAGTTTTATATTATTGGGTATAAATCTTTAATCTGACCATTAGATTGGGTTAAACTTTCATAAAAAATCTCCTAAAACAATGCTTTATCTTAGATTAAAAGTTGAAGGTAATCAAAGTTTGGAAAGACCATACAAGAATATTAACAACCAAAATATATGTAGGCTCATTAATGGTATTTTTATAAATAGGCTGGGAAAATTGGATAATCATCTTGAAACTTATATTTTTTACATGAAATCTTGTGAAGAGTTTTCGATGCTAAAGAGAATCAATGATGTTGCTCAAAAAATCATGAAGGTAAAGAACATTGCGGTATATCCTTTGATCTTTTTACCTGTAAAATTAGTATTAAGTTTACTAGTTGTCACTGCATCAATAAAAATAGTATTTTCAATTATGAAATTGGTTAAAAATAAGTTACACAATCAAATAGGGATCATTGGTTGAATAATTGTGTGGTTACTTATATTAAGAAAGAGATATTTAAAAGTGTTGATAATGAGAAGATCATATAATGTTTTCAACATATGAAATCTCTAATGGAGCAATTATGAATTATAAGAAGAAGAAAATAGAATTTTGTAAAGCATCTTTTTATAATACATGTAAATTTCTTAATATTATATTATAAGTTTATAATTTTTGGACTTTTGGGATCTTAATTAATTTAGTTATATACTTATGTTATTTTCCCCCTACTGAAATTAGATAATGGATTCATCCCTAGGTCGGAGCTTAGTTTTTATTCATGTCAACTTTTTTATTCTTGTTGTTTTGAAGGAGTGTTAAGGTTATTATTATGAATAATGTTGAATGTATTAAAAGTGGATTAACTTTAACAAAATTTGTAGAATAAATTTACTTGAAATCAAGTTTTTCAAATGTTGTTTGTGCATTGAAAACCAAAACAAACGATATCCTAAGTGCATGATTTTTTAAGAAAATAATAATGAATTAGAAGAAGTTTATAACTTTTAATATTTTTTAAAATGAAAAAGAATAAAAATTTAAAATAATATTACATAAATAAATATTTAATTTATTTTCTACTTTTTTAATTAAAGTGATAAAATATGAGTTTTTTTTTTTTAATAATGATCTCTAATATGAGGTAAAATAAATTTGAATTCATGCCTAAAAGTTACCAAGTGTTTTTATATATATATATATATATATAGGCTGGTTGGCTAGGCTACCTTTAAATACAAACTATTCTCTATGGGTTTTGTTTTCATCAATCCTATTATATAATTATTATTCCATAAGAAACAATTATGTATATAATGTTGATGAGGTTGAAAATATTTGTTAAGAATCACCTTTCAAGATTACAGAAGATTGAGGAAATGAGTTTTGATATTTGTAAGATTTGTAAAATAAGTACACTCATGGATTTAGAGATACTCAAATATCTAAATCAATTTTGGTTGGGAATGAAAGCATTGTAAGACTGTGTGTATTTAGATGTAGAGAGATAATTAGGGTTTAATAGAAGGAATAAGATTTATCTTACCTTAAGTCTTAGGGTTGCTCATATAACCTTGAACCCGTGTAGATAAGTTTATACAAGGATAAAGTGATCGATATGCTTATCAACTATAGTTTTTATTATTATTATTATTAGAGGACAAAGACCTAATAGTGACAATGAGTCATTAAAAATGTTGTTCACATTTTAGATTGTATGAGTTTTGTATAGTTGATGATGAAAATCACTAATCTATGAGACAACATATTTATGAAGGCATGTCTATATATTAATGCATGTATATTTTGTGCTCCTTGAATTGTGGTGAATAAACTAAATTTAACTACAAGGTAATATACTTTAGTAAGAATAAGATATCTCTAGGGGATATATGTTTTTAGAGATATCCCTTTTAGTGTTTGAGTTATTGACTCATTAAGACATGTTAAACTCCAAAGCATCTCAAACCCTAGCAAAAAATAGTTTAACATTTAGAAAACATTAGTCCATCGTGGTATCCTAGACCAGGATTCAATCATTGGGTCATTATAGAAACCCTAATCTAAGATGTTAAGGGTTCATTTAAGAAAGTTATGGTTGTGACTTTTGAAAAGCTATAAATTGTAGCTTCTAAAAATAACATATGTAAGGGGTTGGTGATATTAGCTTTTAAAGTATTACTAAACACTTAAAAGCCACAACCATAACTAAAAGTCACAATCACATCTAGATTAGTTATTCCAACTAGCACTAAGTAAAGATCTAGTTATTGTCTTTAGCTTGGTTCTCATCATAAGAGTTGTTAAGATGATTTTGTTTTTTCTTGGATTTAAGTTTAATTTTATATGTACACAGGTTGTTTGATAAAGATTTACTGTGAAAGCTTTACCTTTATTAGTTTAATAATAAAGTAGTAATTATTTATTTGATGTATCTTTTAGTTTAATGATTTTTTTTTTGTTGATTTGTTTGCGCCAAAATATTAAATATTACAAAGATAAAATAAAAATTATATTTAAATTATAAAAATCTTGATATAATATTTTTTGGATTAAGAAAAAAACATTTAAGAAATTATTGAAAATGCGTTTCAAAAGTATTTTAAAAAAAAATTATTTTTATTTTTTACTTTAAATTAAAAAAAATAGTGTTTTTAGATCATTTTCATGATATAAATTTTTTTAAAAAAAATATATAAAAAAATCATTTTAATATATTTATAAACAAAAAATTCTTTCAAAAACAATACTTTTAAAAACAATATTCAGCTAACTCCCGGTTACTAATAGTTGGAGCAGTATTGTCCTTACGAGTCAAATGATTTCACAAAAGATAAGATTCTTCGTCAATGCATGGTGTATATTGACGAGGTTAGTTAGTTAGAGACGATAAAAAAATCGGCGTAGACAAGGAAGTAAAGTTGACGATTAATTGAGAGGTCTCAAATACCTTACAGTTTCGTACACAGAGAGAGCGCGCGCTTGCCTGCCTATAATAGTCCTCTGCCCTCACGCGCACACTGGCTGCCATTTACGCGCCCTGTCTTTCCTTCTCCTCCATTCTGTACACAGTTTCATGCTTTGGAAAAAGAGAAGCTCTGCATGATAATGAACACCACCTTATCCTCTTCAACTTCAGCGGAAGGAGCTGGTGCAGAAGCGAATCCAGGAGGTCCTGCTCACTCAATGGCTACGCCGCCACCAGCGGCAACAGCTAGCAGTGATGGGCCAGGCAAGAAAGTAAGAAAACCTTATACAATTACCAAGTCTCGTGAGAGTTGGACTGAGGAAGAGCACGACAAGTTCCTTGAAGCCCTTCAATTGTAAATCTCCTTTTTCGATTCTCTCTCTACACCCACTCTGTCTCTCCCCCATCGTATTTTAGTTCTTGCTCTGGAAATTCAAACTCAAAAGAAGAAAGAACGGGAAATAAGTACCACTTTCTTGATCTTTATTACAGCAATTGACTTCGATTTGTTGCTGTTTGATGGTTGCTTCTTTTTTAGCTGTCTCTTTTTCTTGAATGAGTTGCTATCTGGGAAGAAATAAATAAATAAACGGACTTATTGATTGTGTTTTAAAGAGGATGTTTATCACATGAAACTAAATTTGACTTGGTCCTTTCTCGTTCAGGTTTGATCGTGACTGGAAAAAGATTGAAGATTTTGTGGGATCAAAGACGGTGATCCAGGTCTGAATCACATGTTCTGGCTAAGTAGGTTCAGATTTCTATTATCTTTCTGGAATGTTTCTCTTTACTTTACTGATTATATGCATTTGCAGATTCGAAGTCATGCGCAGAAATACTTCCTGAAGGTCCAGAAGAATGGCACAGTTGCCCACCTGCCTCCTCCTCGCCCTAAACGCAAAGCCTCTCATCCCTACCCGCAGAAGGCTTCAAAAATTGGTTTGACCATTCTTACCAAATACGATGATAAATGCTATTGCACATTAAAATCTCCTTCTTGACATTCTGCCGTGCTGTGTCTTAATTATTGCAGTTTTAGTGCCGCTGCCAGCATCCATGGCTTACCCTTCATCAATGAATACCTTTACACCGGAATATGCTCCGTGGGATGAAACTTCAATGTTAATAACCACCGCAGCAAGAAAAATCATGCTATCGCAAGATGAGCTTAACAGTTTTCACGGAGCTGAAGGTGTGCACACTTTCTTTTTTTGTTATCCTCATGTTTTTATATCAGTAGATTATTTCTACCAGAGGAAACTTTCCAGCACTTCTTATGGCATGCAACGTTACTGATTCAGCTGATATTGGAACAAAGGGTGTATCAAGGATTAGTAACAATACTGTCGGTGGCCTCGAGACCTCAGGAACATTGTGGAGTGCAGAGATGCCAAAGCAAGCAACTGTGCTTCATGGTAATCCACAAGAATATAGCTGTTAATTTTCCACTGATAATGACCTCAAACTCAGAAAAAAAAAAGGGTCCTCGCTTACTTTTACCTATTGTTTGTAGGCATACCAGATTTTGGTGAAGTATATAGCTTCATTGGAAGTGTCTTTGATATGGAAACGAAGGGGCATGTGAAAAAGCTCAACGAAATGGACCCTATAAATTTTGAAACTGTGAGTTGAATTGAATTGAGATGCATCTTTTCCCCATATAGCAATCTTATGATTTTCTCTACTGCATAAAATCAAGTGCTGATCTGGCTGGCCAGTTCATGTGAGTCTCACTTGTTTGACGGGCTTGTTTGGCTCTTCAAAACTGCCCTTTCATCTTCTCAACGTGCTTAACGTAGTGGTCATTCAAGTAGAATATTAGTATTCAGCACAATCATGTCTATATTTCTAAAGTTTCCATCTGTTATAATGTGTATGTTGATGTGAAAAGCATTAGTATGTTAGTGGAGTTCTCAAAATAGTACAAGAATATATCCATGGAGCCAGTAAACATAAGTTTGGAGTGTACCCTGGTTTTCCTGTTTATTTCAATGTGCTCTGTATATATAATTCCTTTTGGTGTCTTGCAGGTTTTGTTGTTGATGAGGAACCTTACTGTGAATTTGTCTAGCCCTGATTTTGAGCCATTTGTAAGTGTTAATGTTTTGTAAGCATGTTCATAGCAGCTTTAACCAGCATGCATGCATATACTTATTTTGACTGCTGATTTTTTTTTTTGTAAATGTGATAATATATTGCAACCATAATCTGAGTCAGTATTATGGCTGGAACTGGGTTTTTGCAGTGTTCAATGCTAAGGTGATAACATGGTAGATTACTTTATTTTTTTCCATGATGTTGAGAGCCTGTACTAAGAGCTTTTACAGAAAACAACTAATGTGCTGTAACATGGCAGTTTCGTCTGTAAAAAATAATTTTTGGTGGCTGTTTCTCCCTGAAAAAGAACTGTTAGGAGGTCCAAGTCCTTTTATGGGAGGGCTTCGAAAAAGAATGTTAAATGATCTGACCTAGAATAGTGTAGAGGGGGATAATAAATGACAGTAAAAATTGTCCAGAGCATATCCAAGTGGGAATTAAAAATGTACCAGGCCTCTTTTCTCTCACCCCCTGTTCTTTCAATTCGTGATACAGTTGCAGGCTTCTACAATTACTTTCAATTATAACTTGCTTCTGCAGATTTTGCTAGCTTATTTTGACTACTATGAAAATCCGCAGATGTTTCTCTCACAATAATTCATATGACACCACATACGTAATCATAATGTAAAGTCAAAGGGATTAGTCTTTTCAAGAAACCATCTCACCTAAACGCTTAAGCTATTAGGTGAGGTTTCAGAATATGATTTATATTATTCTCTAACACACCCTCTCAAGTGAAAGCCATTTGAGCTTGAAACTTGCACAAGTCCACACTACCTTATACTTGATTTTTATCAAATAGAATGAGGGTTGTGAGATTCGAACTCGTGACCACTGAGTCAACAAGGCTTTAGATACCATGTCAAGAAACCATCTCACCTAAAAGCTTAAGTTATTAGGTGAGGCTACAGAATATGATTTATATTATTCTCTAACAGGTCTGATCATGAGAGCATTTTATTGGATAAAAATGTAACATATAATGCATGTGGAAACAAAAGACAAGCATCTGTGTCTACCTCTATCCCGTCTTTTTTTAATATCCTGAATGTGCATATAGTTTGATGAATGTGCATATAGTTTGATGTGCTGCTTCAATATTAGAATGAAAGGCCTGGAAAAACTTTCCTGTAAAAGATCTTTGAACTTATTCTCCCTTTTGCATATTTTATGTTTGTAAACTCTTCCATGATTGTTCTGTAACCTTGGCTAGTTTAATTCCTTGGTTGATTCAGAGGAAGGTAATGTCATCTTATGATGTCAATACCAAAACAGTGGGAGTTACTACCCTGAACCAGACCAATGATATAGCATGTTGAGCTAAACTTTTGCAGACCTGTACGTTTTCATTCATTCTTTTTTTTTCTCCAGTGGGAGCTACTTCCTTGATTCTCCAGGATCAAACTTACTCTAAGCATCTTTTGTTGCAGTAACGTGGAGATGTTGGCTAGAATTCCTGCTGCCCCACCAAAATCAAATAAACACATCTTTGAGCAGAAGCTTGAAAATTCATTTGAGATATGCCAAGGGAGAGTTTATGGTGGTAGAAGAAGTTCTGTATATTATGTTTGACGATTTGGGCTTCAACCAAAAAAGTGTGTACATCTTGCGAGATCTGTTTGGTGGTGGCTTGGCCGTCACTTGATATGATTCTGCAGATAGCGGCGTACATTTTGCCTGGGTAGAATTGAACACCTTAAGAAAAGCCCGTCAGACTCGTGAATGGATGTTATTTTCTGTATATGAATGAATGATGTTATTAGCTGTATACTGCTTATTATCCTCTGCCACGAGCTGGGTTAAAATTCTTCTAATGTAAAAAAATATATATATATCAAGGCGATGATAGCCCGAGCTAGTCCAAGTTTAATTAAACTAACACCACATGATATATGATATCTGTATAAAAGAAATTAAAAAAAAAAAACATAAAAGTTTAAGATTCTCTAATGTCAAATGATATTAAAAAAAATTATTTTAAAAAAAAAGCGTTGAAAAATTCTAAGTTCAACTCGAGTTGATTTAACTAACCACTTATGGTATGGAGAGAAAAGAATTTGAGTTAACTCAGATTAACCAATCACATGTGATATAAAATTGAGGTAAAAATAGTTAAGACTTTTTTTTTTTTAAAAAAAAGAAACTACTAGAAGAAAAAAAAGCTTAAGAAATGTTAAAAAAATCAATAGAACAAGGATTAATTTGACTAATCAGTAATTGGGATAACCCCACATGAAGAAAAACAAAAACAAAATCACAAATATCAAGAGCCAGTAATGTAATGTTAAAAGATAATTACAAAAATCAACTATTAAAAAAAAGTTTAAAAGAAAAAATTCAAGTCAAATTGAGTTAATTTTAGTAATCTATTATATGAAGATATGAGATTTAAATAATCCAAAAAGAGAGAAAGTGGAACCAATAAAAAAACTTCAAATCCTAATAATCAAAATACTAAGAGCCTGCTTTGACACAACTGTTGCTGTTGTGGTTGAGGTTGAAAAAAAACAATTTCATAAAAAAAGCTTTTAGCTGCGGTTCGTAACTGAAATTTAAGTATTTGGTTAAAACTGTGGTTGAGGTTGAGTTTAATGAAAAACAGTTTTGTGTGTTTTGGTTACCATGCTTTTCATATTGCTGTCAACTTGTGCAGTTAATTAAAATACACATGTATATGCACATACATACGTACATATATATATATATATATATAACTATTTTGTTGGAATAATTTCGTATATTTATTAATAATTATAATAACAAAAAATGTTTCCATTACAACAACTACAAGGGCCTCTCTCTCTCACCACTGTTAGAATCAAACAAATCCAAGAACGCCGTTGCACTTTTCTCAAACTCCACTTTCGTGTCTCTCTAGCCACCTCTCACTCTCTAGCAAGAGCAAACTCCGAAAAGCAGGCCTTACTTTAATCTGTTTTCAGACAACACACGAGAAAAAAACATTTTTTTTTCCATTTTTACTTTATAATTCCATTGCAGTTCTTCTCCTTGCTTATTTCTTTAAGGAATCATCCTCTTTTAAAGGTATGCCATTTTCTACTACTGTGCAGGCGTGTTTTCTTCTTTTGTGGGGTGGAGTTGGGGGGGACTCACATGTAGTCTATTTGTCTGTGTGATGGGGTCTTTAGTTGGGTTTGGATTTTATTTAAAGACTAGATTTAACTTTTCTGGTTTTTTTGTTGAGTTTTGTGTGTTATTTGAAAAAAGATTATCATATTTGTGGCTTATTTGAAAAAAGATTATCATATTTGTGTTGTTTTGTAATAGAAATATTTCTTCTTGTATCGCTCGCTCTTCCCAATGATTTTTTATTATGAGTTCTTTGTCTGTTGATGTGAGAAATGTGTGTTGGCCACAGATGCAAAAAGCATCTCTCAGTTACTTTTGCAACTACGGCTCAACCATTAATTTTGTCATGGCCCCCCAATAAAAAAAAAACATCTCCCAGTTTGGTAAATGTTATATTTGGCTCTGCGGTTCAACGTAACCACAGGTTGAACCGCAGAGCCAAACACAATCTAAAAGTTGAATTTGAAAAAAAAAATAGTGATTTGACCAGGTTATGAGACAGAGATTATCTTGTAGAAGACAAACAAGAAAAAAGAAACAATGTCAAATTTCTAATTACTAGATAATTTAGAATATAAACAATGTGGACAAAATTTAGTATAAAAAACTAAAAGAAGAAAAATAATTAGGGACTAAATTGAAAAACAAAATAAATTAAGAAAATGATAAGAAAATAGTAATTAAAAGAGTGATGACCCAAATTACATTAAATAAATAAATAAAATAAGAAATTAAGGGAAAATATTGAAAAACAAAAAAAAAAGACAAGAAAATACAAATAAAATAGAACAAAATTGGATAAAAAGATTAATGCAATAATATGATTTGTGTCAATTAAAAGCATGAGGATCAAATTCTATATAAAATATAAATAAAATAAAATTCACATAATTTGTTTTTTAAATAATATTTATTTTTTTAAATCATTAACAACGCATAGATCAACCTAAAATAACAAAAATAAAAAATAAAAACCAAGAATTTTTATTTTAAAGATAATATCGTAACTTCACTATTAAAAAAATAAAAAATAAAAAATACATAAAAGCTCTTCTATGCAAGTTTAATGATTATTTGCTCTAAAGAGGTACAGCCTTAATCTTAGTGTGCAAATAATAATAAAAAGATTAAAAAAAAATCCCCTAAACCAATGATATCCATTTTTTTTTTCTTTTAAGGGCAATAAATTAATTTAACCATGCAAAAAAAAAGTGTACTAACTAGTTTTCCCCCGACTAATCTTGTAAAACCCAATAGATTCATTAAAAAAAAGATGATTCTACCTCTACGAGTCAGACTCTTGCTTTTTGTAAAGAAGGGCAAAAAGGACAACCTATCATGTTAATTCATAATAAATTTTCTCACATGCTTCAATACATGACTAATTATTTTTAGTTTCTTTATTATATATAATGTGTCTCATTGATATTTAAAATCTATTTTTATTTTGTTTTGCAACAATTAAAATAAATATTCATAATAGATACTTACAACAATATCAATTATTTAAATTCTTGAGTAAAAAAATATTTTTTAGTCTAAATTTAATCTTAGGATTTATATTTTTTTTTCTACATAATGTTTCTTATCAAAAGCATGATTTTTCAAATAAAAAATTATCATGATCTTAAAAGTTACAATAGAAAAACATTTTCTTGATAATTTATACAACTTGATGAAACAATTACTAATATTCTCATAAAAAAAAATCTTATTTTAAAAGAACTTTTTTGAAACAGAAACAAAAAAAAACAAACAAATGATTACAAAAAAGGTGAGGAGCCTTAAAAACAAATCAGGCTAAATTGACCTTAGAAGGCCAAGCCTGCGTACCTGGCTTTCTTTCTTCATTTTTTTTTTTCGAAAAAAAAGGGTGGGAGAAAATTACCTCTAGCATCGTATAATTTAGTTGAAATTGCTCTTGTTTATTCAGTATTAAAAAATTACAGTCTGCATCCTAAATTTTGGATGCAACATAACGATTTATATTTTGTATATGATGTACCCATAAAAAAAATTAATTAAAAATATCTTATATTTATAAGTTTCCCAACATTTTTCATTTAATGACTAAGAGCCCATGTTGTGTTAAAACAACAAAAGCACCTACAATCCACTCATAAAACAACAAAAACACCTACAAAAACCCATATTTAACCTCAACCCCAAATCTAAATAGACATTATCCATCCAAATTCATAATTAATATTTCACAATAAATAACACACATATATCATAGCCTTCATCTATCAAAATGAAAAATAAAACTGTAAGTTTTATCAAAACCTGGAAAAGAAGAACAATCCACTCATGAAAGAGCTGGGCAAATTGGCCTTATCTCGGTATCTTTGAAATTCTACTTCCTTACATTTACAGATAGGGATGTTATATACATGCATCCTGTATTGCATTACAAACTGGAAAAAGAAACGTAAAAGCAGAAAACTAATTCTTCTAGCTAACACTGGAGGCTAGAAGAAACAAAAATAAAATAATAGAAAGTGAGAATATATACAACATGTGTTATCTGTCATTTGGTGTATGTGAGAGAGTTGAATGACTAGTCATCTGTCCTTCTTGATTATTAATATTTACATCCCGTAATACCCCCTACAAGATGAGGAATATAGGTTGACAATTCCCAGCTTAAGTAAATGAGATTGCAGAAGAGAGAAGGGAAGTGCCTTCGTAAGGAGGTCAGCTCGTTGAAGATGAGTGGGAACATGCATGGTAGCAATGAATCCTTCCAAAATTTTGTCCTTGATGAGATGACAATCCAGCTCAATGTGTTTTGTACGTTCATGGAAAACTGGATTTGAGGCAATATGGAGTGCAACCTGATTATCACAATAAAGGGTGGCAGCATAAGGGTGGCAGCATAAGGGTGCTCGACATGTAGATCAGTGAGGAGAAACCTAAGCCAAGTGAGCTCAGAGATTTTGGCAACCATGGCTCGGTATTCTACCTCTGCAAAAGATCGAGATATGATGCTCTGCTTTTTTGATTTCCAAGAAATAAGAGACTGTCCTAGTAAAACACAATACCCTGTAACTGAGCGATGAGTATCAGGGCATGAAGAACCGTGACCATTTTTGCCACATGAGAGAGTCTCGTGATAATTGATGCCTTCTTGCTGAGTTACCCCTTTGCGACCAATCTGGCCTTTAATATTTCCACACTGCCATCTGAATTTCTCTTGATTTTGTAGATATATTTACAGTCCACAACATCTTTTCTAGGAGGCAGATCAGTGAGAATCCAAGTCTGATTCTCTTCCAAGGCTTACAACTCAGCATCCATTGTCTTACACCAACTCAGATCCTTAATTGCTGTGGAATAAGAGGTTGGCTCAACCATGATAGAAAGACTAGAAGAAAAGGCTTGGAACTTAGGTGAAAAACGATCATAAGAAAGATAATTTGACAATGGAAAAGAACAATTTGTAGGAGGAGAGGATACCTGTGCCATGGATTGGAAATCTGAAGTGATTGTAGCTTGTTGATAGTGAAAATCCTGTAAGTAGGCAGGGCATTATGTTCCTAGTGGATTTTTGAAGGGTTATTTGAGGAGAAGAAGAGGGAGTATTATGGTCAGTAGGAGTGTGAGAGTCATGTGAGTATTCAAGATCAACATCATTAGGAGTGGAAATAGGACTATTGGATGTGGATGGAGGTTTTGGTGAAGGAGGGGTATTGTCCACATTTGGTGAAGAACAAAAGGAGTCAGATGGAAGACTGGGGTAAGAAAATTCCTGCATGTCTAGTATGGAATAGGAAGGTGAGCATTCTTCACTGATAGGAGGGGATGATTTGAAAGGAAAATGTGTTTCATGAAAAAAGGACATCCCTAGAAAGAAAAATTGTCCTACTACTCAAATCCATCAACTTATATCCCTTGACTCCAAAAGGATAACCCAAAAAAATACATTTTCTACCTCTCGGATTGAATTTCCTTCTCCCACTTGATATGGTTGTAGCAAAATAAAGACATCCAAAAATTTTCAAATGGGAATAATGTGGTTTAACATTAAAAAGGACTTCATAGGGTGTTTGATTGTTAAGTACAGGAGTAGATGTTCTGTTTATAAGGTAGACTGCAGTCAAAATACAATAATTCCAAAAAGATAGAGGTAGGTTAGATTGGAAAAACAACGCACAAGCGACATTTAATAAGTGTTGATGTTTTCTCTCAACTATCCCATTTTGTTGTGATTTAAATGTGATTTTTTATATTATTTTTTTAAAAAAATAAAAAATTTGGACTGGACCTGGCACAACTAAATTGCTTGACACAACTGCTGGACCCAGCCCAACCAACTGGGCTGGGTCGAGAATAGGTCTGACCAAAAACCTATCCATAAAAGAAAAAAAAAAGTGTTGCGTGTCCTACCGGTGCTAAAGGAGATGGAAGGGTGGAAGTTGTTGGAGCTTATAGTGTAATTTTTTACATTGTCCTCCCTCGTCTCTGTGTTGTATTATTTCATGCTCTCTGTAAATGTTCCTCCTCTTATGCTTGGTGTGATCAGTGTTATTTATAAGCAAAATAGGCAACCCTTCGGTTACCCATTGCATGCACCGATGGGTTGTCTCTTGGTCGCCTGCAGTAGCGTACACCTGAACAATACAGTCACGTCTATGGGATTTGGGAGAAGGTTCAAATGCATTTCGGGCTCTCGAAAACGTCTAAATTTTCCACCATGATTTTTCTACCTACGTGAGCCCCTTTTATTTTATTTTTATTTTATTCTGGGTAGATTTTGGAGAATAGTCCAGAAATGGGTTATGACAATTATAATCGTTTTGGATGGTTTCACCCATAATGATAGTTTATAGTTGATTGATATTGCATATCATCATTTATTGCATTTCTTTCCTGGTAATGGGTCACATGTATAGGACTAACTTTTGGATTGGAAACAATATAAAAGATCTTTTAGAAACAAATACTCTCCTGTTTTCTACTTAATTCATCATGGAGTCAAATTCTCATTAGTACAAGGTAAAATAATGGCCTTTCGACATACCGGCAAGCCCATAAAAAGAGTCCCAATAAAAAAATTACACATTATTCCTTCTTTTCTATTGAATCAATCATAATCACTACCTATATTCCGTAAAATTATGCACCACAAATAAGAGCTAATAAACAGACTGGCATGCCCATAAAAAAGACATCATTATCCCTTGTGGAAAAAAATTATTTGCTAATATGGGAATAATGATATCAAGTTTTTCTCAAAATAACTAGAATTTTAATCAATAAAAACCCTAATGAACCTAAAAAAACATATAATGGCCCAATAAAAAATACTTATTTTTTGAGATCTCGTTGTAAATTCTACCCGTATATGTTTTTATCGCCAACTCATACTAAATCTAGTTGAATATTATTGAAAATAAAAGACGGTCCAAAATGAGTATTAGTTGACTTTATTTTATATTGAAAATAAAAGACGGTCCAAAATGAGTATTAGTTGACTTTATTTTATTTTTCTGTTTTTGAAGGGACTCTCATCAACTTCTACTATTCTAATATGGATATTTCAAAACAATTCATTAGATCTAAAAGTGAAATAATAAAAGCCCCTCGTCTGATCCCTTATCTACAAACATATCTCTCCATGTGCTTTGTATTTATCTCATGCATCCACCCTAATCGCGAGTTATTTTCAAATAGTTAATTTACTCCTACATCATATACAATGACAGGTAGCTAACCAGCCCGATGTCATAATAATAATAATAATAATAATAATAATAATAATAAATAGTAGCAGCAATACTTGTATGCTTGGATCGAAATAAACCTCAGCTAGCTATATGCGGAGATTTTTGCGTGCAAACTGTAGCTCCTTGCCACCTTACAAAAGTCCAATCTGCTCCTCGTGCACCCCTTCTCTCCCATTTCAAAACAATGTCTTCGGAATTTTGTTCCATGGAAGGAAAGAATCATGAAAAAAAGGCATAAGAAAATAATAATCTTTCAGGCTTTTTATTTTTTATTACAATTTATGGGAAAGCAGTCTTTTCAATTATTAGTGGTGTGTGTTTTACAGTGTCGTTGAAATTATTTTTTAAATTAATTTTTGTTCAAAAATATATTAAAATAAAATTATTTAAAAAAATATATATTCTTAATATCAAACACATCAAAATAATCTAAAAAAATAATTTAAATTAAAAATTAAAATAAATTAACTCTTTTTTGAAACAAGCGAATCACCTCCCTTAACTTAGATAGCATTTGCCGTACCCAGGAGCTCAGAGTCTCGAAAAGTCCCCTTCCCAAACCTGTCTACGTCAGCATCGAGTGGATTACACACTCCATGGATGAAAGTGGGCTTTGCATTTTTTATTCGGAGCAGGTCGGCAAACAAGTCTTGGAGTTGGAACAAGCAACGATGAGTCAAAGCAGAAAAGAGAGACAGTTGGTTGGCAGATCCATCAGCAGCTCTATCGGATTGAGTTCACAATACCCTCTTGAAAGAAAACAGATCCAAAAATAAATGGCAAACCAGAAGAGCTGATCAAATCCCCATGCGATAATTCCATAAATATAATATTTAAGGAAAAAACATAAACCAAAATGGCCATCTGTTTGCCGACGACTTATTCGTCAACTATCACCAGTACCAAAATGATTTAAGACAAGAATAAAAACAATTAATGATGGGAGGAAAGAGTGATTTCCAATTAGTAGCAGGATTTGTCAGATTTCAATTCCTTCTCACAAAATTCTGGGTTCTGCAAATGCAGGGTTATAGATTGAGTAATGATGAACTGAGAAAGTAATGGATGCGATCTCGTGGAAACATGGAAAGTCCTTGCTAGTTTCCACTTTCTCTCTCTCTCTTGTTTTTTCTCCATGGTTCGTGTTCATGATGATGTTCTTTGTTAAGACTTCTGGGGTTTCAATCTTTTCTGCAGGCGCGTGAGAAATCGTGTATAAATCTATCTCGAACTGTCAAATATTGCTGCTTGAAAAGGACAGTGACTCTCTCTCTCTCTCATCATGTATATATAATTGGAGAGGTGAATGATAAATTAAAATTCAACTACCAGTCGTGGACGTGGAATTTCGGTTTGGAAGGTTTGGAAAGTCGCCAGCCCGCGTGCTCTCGTCGAAGACCCAACTAACTTTCCAATTCTAAATCTTTCTCAACTACTTTTGTTAACCACAATGTGTCTGAGAGGTTATTTTTAGAATACTTTTAATTTATAAATATATTAAAATAATATTTTTTTTATTTTTTTAAAATTAATTTTCATATCTATATAAAAAAATTAAATTAATAAAAAAATAAAAAAAATACTTTTAGAATGAATGCCAAAAAAGGCAAACCCTCAACACAATTTCCCCCGTTCTTCTGTTTTCGCCAAAGAATATAAATTTATAAAATGTGTATTTATAAATAAAAAATCTACTTTTTTATTTGCCATGCTTTTCTTCCACTTCTTATATCTTATACTAGCTATGGCACCTGTGACTCATCGCGACCGGAATCATATTTTTTTAATATAAAAAAATATTAATTATATGTAAATTTTTTTTATTATAATATAAATTGGGAAAAATAATAAATTTGTCCAGAAATCTTGTGAAGTGCAAGTTTTCTATAAAAATATATGAATTTTAAATGGATATAAATTTATCTATTTAGTAGGTTTCAATGAAATAATCAATATAAAATTATCATTATCATTAAAAAAAAAGCAAGAAGATTCAAATATCTGAATTATTGAATACATTGTATTAGGATTAGTTCATTTTACAATTCAGTTTAAATTAAACACAACAAACAAAATAAAAATTATGAAAGAACTTGCATTAATCAAATAACAAAAATAAATAGTTAATTTTCAATCTCTAAAAAGAAGAAAACATAAATTGAAAATCCATCTCCACGTTACTGTCATTATCATTACTATAACAATTAAAATTATTATCAACATTATTATCCAAATAGTGAAAATCATTAAATTGCCCCCGAAGAATAAAAAAAAATGTAAAAAAAAACAATAAAAAAAATAATCACTAAAATTATCATTATTATTGTGCAAACAATAAAATTATAAAATCATCTTATCCAAAAATCAGATAAAAATAACAAAAAAAAAAAAGAACAAAGAGAAAAATGGAGCAATATTAATTTTGAAATGATCACCCACATAATTTAAAATTTCAGAATTGAACCGAATAAAAATAAAACCCCAATAAAAAAAAATGAAAAAATTTCAAAACAAAAACCAAAAGTATAAATGAATGAAGACGGACAAAAAAAAAACATTGTCCAAGAAAGATAAAAAAAAAAAAAGGAATCAATACTAAATAAAAAAATAAGTACCAAAGTGAAAACCCTAACAAAAAATAAAAACAAAATCTAAAAGTAAAAATGCATAAATATGGACAAAAAAATAAAAATTGTCCAAGAAGGAAAAAAAAACCAAATGAATTAATAAAAAATAATTAAAAGAATAAGTGACAAAATGAAAAACAAAATATATAATTAATTGCAATTGAAGGATAAAAATGAAACAAATCAAAATTTTGGGACCAAAAAACAATAAAGGGATTTTAAAAAATCAATATAGTGCAATTATTGAACTAATTAAGAGAATAAGGACCAAAATGAAAAGTAATATATATGATCAATTTTAATTGGAGGACAAATTTACAACAAATTCAAACTTGCATACTAAAATGATTACAGAAACCAAAAATCAAAAGATGAAGAACTAAAATAAAACTTATTGTATATAATCAATTTCAATTCAAGGGCATAATTGAAAATTCCATTAAAAAATCAGTAATAAAAATGAAATCAAAAGATCAGGGACCTAAATGAAATGCATAGAAATATGAGGGACTATATCGTACTTCACCAACACTAGGAGAGAGAAAGAGAGGGGGATAGAAAAACCGTCCACTGGAGATCACACAGTATGATTTGAATGCCACGCGCCGTGTGTGGAGGAAGAATACACGGCCCCGAACCATATGCGATGGTGGCAGCACATTTTTCGACGATCGGGTACACCGCACGGGCCACCTGAAAGACGCGTGCGGGCGGAACAATACGGATGCGTCCGTACGACGAGCCGGTAGTGTTCCGGATAAAAAATAATAAAAAATAGGTAATTACCCATATAGCCCTTGACCCCAGCCATATCTACAAAAAAACTGGGGGTGAAAATTTAGAAATACCCCCGGGTTCTGGCGATGTTTTTTGTCGTTTAGGGGGGCTAATTGTATTGTTTTACAGTGCAACAAATCTAGAAATATCATTCGTGTCTCTTGAAAAATCCGAAAATACCCCCGGTCTCGGAGGTTAAATTTTTTTTAACCTGGGGGATAAAATAGTAATTATACTGTAGCAATGAATAATGAATGGATCTGGGTGAAAAGTAGA
Organism: Salix viminalis; assembly: GCA_029228465.1. Classification (NCBI taxonomy): domain Eukaryota; kingdom Viridiplantae; phylum Streptophyta; class Magnoliopsida; order Malpighiales; family Salicaceae; genus Salix; species Salix viminalis. The sequence continues at coordinate 6,966,005 of CM055441.1, read as the reverse complement.
AAAATGAACAGGAAAAGGCTTACGCCTTTTATTCTTTAGTTAATATGATTTACTACGTCTAACTATATATTTAATGATGGTTTATTATTATTACTATTATTAATAATCAAGGTTTTTTTATAGAATTTTAAGAGATCATTGAACAGTAAAACTCACCAACTATTTCTTTCTCAACCTCCTTTTAAATTTCAAATAAGAATCAATCATTAAATAATATATATTATAATTTGTATTTCCAAATCAGTAGACTATATTATATTATGGTGATTTTCTTTTGTTATTGTTGTTGTTGTTGTTGAAATCTTAAGAGTCATATTGCATGTATAACAGTTGAAAGTGATAACTGATTACACATAAAGGACAAAAATTTATCCTTAACAACAACAAAATTAAGACCCATTACTTTAAAGTGCATCGAAATTAAATATGTTTATCTTGATTTTATAAATTTAAACATGTTCAAACTCTAGTCATTCTTAGAATATCCTTTGTTTAGCATGCATTTGTGATGATAAACTACCAATCCATAATAACTATTTTTTTTTAACTACAATCTTGTTATTATAAACTAAGCACATTTGCACACTAGTCTTATATATTTATAAACTTTGATTTGTAATCTTAAGGTTATACTTTTTATATTGGACTTAAAAAAATTATATAGATTATTGCTATAAAGATTTTAGCTTCTTTACAATTTAAGCTATAATTTAACTTCCTTTAATTTGCTATATTCTCACACATATATTTATGATAATACTATGTGTTTTAAATCTATAATGTTTTGGTTTTATAGCTTTATGTTTTTTTATTTGTTTAGTTTTAGAAGATTGTTATGTATATTTGTTTTAAAATTATAGTTTATCATTAAAATTATAGTTCATGCAATTTATTTGAATATCTTTGAGTTGTTGCATGATATATATATATATATATATATATATATATATAAGCTAAGCTATTATAAATTATGTTATATCTTTATGTAGTTTATATTGGTGCTACAAGACATATATGTGTCAAAAAGATAATGTTTTTCACTCACAAAGAAGTAAATGGAAAACCTATATATATATGGAGAACCCATTAACCTTCAAAGGTATTAGCTGTTAGAAAGATCATATTGTAGATCATACTAAGATTCTTGTAATAGTGCATATCGATTTCTTTTACATAAGTCAAGTATTAAGGATATTCATCCTAATATTGTTATAAAAGCAAGGAATGCTACAATATTTAAGGATGTGTTTCCATGACAAAAAGAAAAAATAAAATTGTTTACTTAAAAGAACACTTAGCCTAACTCAAGTAATCATCATGAATTACAAGATGATGAAGTTAACTTTAGAAAGAGTAAAAGGGCAAAAATAAGCAAAATATTTGGTCCTAATTTTTAACATACTTGCTAAAAAATGAATCTTGAATCTATTCTAAGACAATGTCTTGTTCAAAAATGTTTTGTTGAAAGAAGACAATTAATAGTAAAATTAAGTTCAATATGAATAATCATACATAGTAATGAGTGGATCGTCCTATTAGAAGTGGACTATTAGGATATCAGTGGATCTTAAAAAAAAAGATGAAAATTAATGACACTATTAAAAAATATAAAGACAGACTTGTTCTTAAAGGTTTTAAATGACAAGAAAGTGTGGTCTATTTTGACATATATTCACTTATGTAAAGAATAAATTTTAAAGAAATGTTAATAGCCATGAATGTAAAAATAACTTTCTTAAAATGGTGATATTGATAAGAAGGTTCACATGGAACAAACCAGGAGGTTTGTTATCAATAAACAAGCAACAAAGTCTATAAGTTTGTCAAATCATTATATAGTTTGAAACAAGCGCTTACATTATAAATGAAAATTTTAACAAGCTTATGTTTCAAGTAAATTTAAAATCAACAAAGTTGATAAATATCTTTATATGAAAACCACAAGTAAAGGTTATCATATATATATATATATATGAAAGATTTGCTTATTTTGGATAGTAATGATCACATGCTCAAATCTACTAATAAAATATTAGTCTTTAAACATACATAATATAGAAAAATGAAAATTGATCAATTTATCAAAGAAATTAGATTAATTAATGAAGACGTGGGTATTAAATGATAAGATAAAGTGTGCATTTGTGATGAAATTATTATCTTGTATTTTCAACTATCTTAGATTTTAACTTTGCGTTGATGCAAATATTTTATTTTGGTTTAATTATTTATTTTATTGTTAAATATATTTGGAGAGATAATTTAATGACTGAGTAAATAATAATTTAACTATATTACAAGTTTGTTAGTTGTTTTGTTTTGTATATTCTATATCTACCAAACAAAATGCAAATCCATTCATCATTCATCATGTTTTATATAATACTACAAAACATAGTTTTATGTTTTTAAAATTGTTTTTTTCACACGAAAAGCATCAAACTAATAATTTTTAGATTACTTTCAATAATTTTAATATCCTGATGTTAAATAAAATCTAAAAATATATTATTTAATTAAAAAAAACACTTTAACCCGCCCCACCCTCCCCCTAATCATAAATGAAGTTTCATGTTTAGGATTGAAGCCATCACCAAATTAAAGTTGTGTCTTCAATATAATTGGTAGATATGAGCCTGTTTGGCTGTGCGATACAACCTGTTTTTGGCCGAAATTTGAATTTTTTTTTGCATTTTAAATGAATATGTTTTGGTGTTTTTAGATCATTTTGATGTGCTGATGTCAAAAATGATTTTAAAAAAATAAAAAAAATATCATTTTGATACATTTCGGCACGAAAAACACTTTCAAAAGCTACCGCAACCGCACTCCCAAACAGGCCCATAGGTTGGTAAGGTGCCGAATCCACCGAAACCAGTAAAAATTAATATTGATTTGACTTGGAATATAATTCTTCTTATTAATTTTCCGTTACATTTAGGTTAAAATTCATAAATTAAAATAGTAAGAATTAATCAATAATAAAGTAATGTATTACAAGTTAAAATAATGTTTCTCTTTTATTTTTCATGCCACAAAATTGCATGCACCATCTGGCCCTTTGAAAAATCTCAAAGTACTCTTCTAGAGAAATAGTTATAGTATTTTTTTTAATCATAAAAGAATTTTAGATAAACCTAATCCTTTTAAAAGACATCTTTATGCAGAAGCTAAGCCAACTGTAATTATTCAAAAAAAAAAAATACAGGTGCCCATTGTACATATGTATGCATGTTTATATAGTGTTCAATTTTATATAAAAGAATGATTTTATTGTTTTAAAAAAAACTCTTGGTGAACAATTTTACGATAAGGCAAGAATACAAAGTTATTTAATCATTATTTAAAATGTGCCTTTTCAAATATTTTAACCTAAATAATTATGCCAAATTTATTTTTGATCTTTTTATTTTGATAATTTAAAAAATTAAAAAAATATACAATAAAATGATTTTCTGAACAAAATTATGAACTTGTATAATATTACGAGAATGTCATCATTAATATCGCAAGGTCATTACATTCTCTGATTACTCTGAAATTTAACATAATATATATAAAGAGACTCCTCAAATTTTTTTTTATCTTAATCTAACAGTCAGATTAAGAGATATAATTGAGATGGTAAAACTATTCATTATAAAAAAAACACTATTTGGCCGGAACGGAACGAGCGAAACGAAATCGGAACGTTCCGGCCAGAATTTGGGCGAAATTTTTGGAACGAACTGAAATTCTGAACGAGATAAAATTTGTTGCAGTTTGTTCTATTTTTTTAATTGAAAAGAAATGTATGGGCTATTTTGGACAGAACAAAATAGAATTGACAACTTTGAGCCAAACTAATTTAATCCCATTCAATTTACTCTCAAAATTCATTTTGACTTAACTTGATAAAATAACATTGTGTTGCTAATATACTGGTCTTACATGATTATCAACTTTAAATCCCGTAGGATTAATTAAAATATACAAATTAAATCAGACATCAACGAATATAAAAAAAATCACTGTGAAAAAGTAGTACCAGAAATAACTAATTTTAGTAGAAACGAGCGAATTTGCCCGCTCCGCTGGGCTTTTTTATATATGTAGAAAATTGATTGATTTTATAAATGTTGAATTTTGTTATTTTAATATTTACTTGATAAAATTATAATTGATAAAATCTGTTAAAAATGGTTTTTTTGAACTAAAAAATGATTGAATATTGCTATTGCTAAAAAACTTTTGATAAAATTTGTTAGAAAATTTACTAAGAAGGTGAAATGATTTGTTGGAAACTTGTTGTCACGGAAACTCTGGTTAAAAAAAACACAAAAAAAAACCGGTTTAAAAAAAAGACTTGAAAACGACGGTTATTAAAAAAAAATGTGAAAAAAAAGTTATCGTTTATTAAAAGAACAAAAAAAAAGAGTATAAAATAGAAATTTAAATTAAAAGCTAAAGCCAAAGTTATATTTAGAAGATTTATTAATCATATTATTATATTAAATGTATTCAGGAATACCAATATTAATCATTTTTTTTGCAAGAAATCGTAGGTCATTTTTTTCTGTCTCTATATATTTTTAGGCGATAATATTCAATAAACATTAAAACATATACTCAGTCTTACATACTTTATAGTGTAATCGAAATGGGAAGTGGTTCGTAGATTTTTTAATTGTAGATAATTAAGATAAATTTGTAAAAAAAAAATTATGAGTTGCCGTTTTCCTTTTGTAATATTAGATCTGACACATTAAAAATAAAAATATTGTAATTTGTTTTTAGAAATAAACCTCAAGTTTTTTGCATGCTATAATTACTTATACGTCGTCTAAAAAAACAGTGTAATCGAAACGGGAAGTGACTCGAATATTTTTTAATTGTAAATAATGTAGGTAAAATTGTTATTTTTTAACAAAAAAAACATTAAAAAAAAACAATTCTAAAAAAAAAACAAATCAGATTTGTAAAAAAACACAACAAAAACCAGTTATAAAAAAAAAAATTAAAAATAAACAATTTTTCTTACAAATTTTTTTCTTTCTTAATTTAAAAAAAAAAAACATATTTTGGTGCCTGAGCGGTTTGAACTGCTAGCGCTTTAGTGTTAGCAGTGCTACGGACAACCGCTTCGACCAAAAGCTTTCGATCTGTCATTTCCACCATAAAAAATACAAAAAGAGTCTTTGTGTAAAAAAAATTATAAAAAAAAAGTGGATCTGGAGATTAGTCGTGGTGCACGTAAGTTGCTCTGGACACTCTAGTTATTAAAAAAAAATGTTTTTTGTAAAAAAATAAAAACAACAACCAGTTATCAAATTTTTTTTTAACAAAAAATACAATTTTTTTTTTGTAAAAAAATAAAAATAACAAACAGAAAAAAACATTTAAAAGAAAACAGTTTTTTAAAGAAAAAGCAAATCAGATTTGTAATAAAAAATAACAACAACCAGTTATTAAGAAAAAACATTTTTTAAAAAAAGAAACCTTTGTTTTTTTTTTAAATAAAAAAAAATTCATTTTCAATTTTTTTTTAAAAAAAAAACAGTTATTTAAAAAAAAACGATTTAAAAAAAATTAAAAAAAAATTCATTTTCAAAAAACCTTTTTTTAAAAAAAAAACAGTTATTTAAAAAAAAAAACGAAATGAAAAAAAAAACGAAAAAAACCAAATGAAATCACAATTGATGGCCGAGCGTCTCGAACTTCGCTAGCGCTTTGTGTTAGCGGCCAGCGACAACCGCTTCGACCAACCCTCTAATCTGTCCATTTTCACCACAAAAAAATACAAAAAAAGAGTTCCGCGTAAAACAGATGTACACCCGCGATTCACCGTGACAAATTGCCACTCCACAGTGACAATGAGTCACGGTGAACAGGGGGAGAAGGACGAGCTGTTTTAGCTCTTTCTATAATGATTGCCTAAACATGTATTTATCGAAGATAATGCTAGGATCTCAACTTGCTACAAGTGGATATCTTTGCGTACAAACTGTAGCTCCTTGCCACCTTACAAAAGTCCAATTTGCTCGTCGTGAGACCCGACACATCTGCTTGGAGCAAGGCGTGGTCTGCGTAACCGGGTTTTGCTAGTTGGCGAATTGTTAATTCAGGATCTTGCACCCCCTTCTCTCCCATTTCAAAGAAGAAGAAAAACAATGTCTTCCGAATTTAGTGCAGATTAAGGAGGTATTTAGGAGTGCTTTTCAAAAGTATTTCTTAAAATTTAATTTTAAATTAATAAAATTTGGTGTTTTTAGATCATTTTAATATGTTGATATCAAAAATGATTTTTAAAAATTACAAAAAAACATAAGTTTAATATATTTTTTAACAAAAAACACTTTAAAAAACAACTGCAATCATACTCTCAAACAGTCACTTAGAATTTGCAGTCTGCTTACATGGAAGGAAAGAATCATGAAAAGGGATAAGAAAATAATAATCTTCCAGGCTTTTTTATTTTTTATTACAATTTATGAAATCACTAATTGAAACCAGACTCCATTGCTGAGTCGAGACAAGCATTGGCACGCATTCTCCCTCCCCATGGTAGATAGATTCAGGGCTGGCCAGCCATCCTTGCAACCACCCAACGAACACTGCTGTCGTGGGAAAGTAGTCTTTTCAGCTCTTAAATTTGACAGCATTTTCCGTACCCAGGAGCTTAGACTCTCGAAAAGTCCCCTTCCCAGACCTGTCCAGGTCAGCATCAAGTGGATTGCACGCTCCATGGATGAGAGTGGGCGTTGCATTTTTTACTCGGAGCAGGTCTGAACCAAGTCTTGGAGTTGGAACATGCAACGAAGAGTCAAAGCAGAAAATCGAGACAGTTAGTTGGCAGAACCATCAGCAGCTCTATCGTATTGACTCCATTATCCTCACTTCACAATACCCTCTTGAAAGAAAACAAATCCAAAAAATAAATGGCAAACAAAAGAACTAATCAAATCCCCATGCGATAATTCCATAAATATAATATATAAGAAAAACTAAAATGTTGTAAGAAACTAAAAAATTACTATAAAATAAATAAATTAATTAATAATAAAAAGGTGGTTGGGATTCACCTCATTTTCCTTCCTGCAACAACTTCTTGTGCCCAATAAGAAAATACAGCCCCACAACAGTTTACTGGCAGAGCCTGTGAGAAAAACAAAATAAAAAGCCGCCCCCCCTTTCTCTCCTCTCTCCTGGCTTTATATTCAGGGAACTGTTCATGGTGCTCAACTACCTTGTTAGCTAGCGGATTCAAAAACCGGATAGAAAATTTTGTTTAGCCGAGTAAAAGCAGTATAATAAAAGGACAAGGCGATTCTACTATATCTCTAGTAATATAAGCTGAAAGAATCACTGTTCATGTGTTGAATTGAGCAGGTGATTTCTTATTTCCAAGGTCTAAGTTATCTCATTGTGTATCACGTCTTCCACTTTCTTTAAAAGTTTGATAATTTTCTCACAAAATTCTTGGTTCTGCAAATGCAGGGTTATAGATTGAATAATGTTGTGAACTGAGAAAGTAGTAAATGAGATCTTGTGGAAGCGTAGAAAGTCCTTGCTAGTTCTTACTTATTGCCTTTCTGGTTAGTTTCCACTGTCTCTCTCTTGTCTGCCTTCTTTTAGCTAAAGCCAGTCTATGGTTTGTGTTCATGTTCTTAAGACTTCTGGGGTTTCAATCTTTTCTGCATACCTTTTAATTTCTAAAACACCTTTTGTTTTCTCAGATTTCTGGCTATGCATATTTTTTCTTATATATCTATTTAGAGTTAGAGACTACACTGGTTTTAATGGTTCTTTCACAACTTTTTAATTATGAGGACTTTCATTACAGTACTCGAATATTATTGTGTTTTTGGCCATTGCTTGTTGAAAAGTCTTTGCCTTTTTGGGTCCTTCATCCTTCTCTGTTGAATAGGTTTTTTTTTTTTTTTCTTGAGAAAAAAGAGCAAAAATTGGTTCTAAATTTGACAAATTCGAGAACCTAGAGATTGAAACTGCACCCATGTCCAGATGAATGCAATATATAACGTCGAGGGTTTAGAGGAAAAGATCCCTAGTTTTGTAATGCTTCATACCATCTGCTTCCTCAGCAAAAGTTTTATCTGATGTTTACTTATGTTGATGGAAAGAATTGCTTTAACAATGAACAAGAAGTTCTAAGGAGAATGATTTTTTTTTATGCAACCAGAAACCAAAGATTTATTCAACGACATTTTGAAGTCCTTAATCTTTCAGAGGGAGGGATTTCTTAGAAATTCTCTTATATTTAATAATTATGTTGGATATGCTCCTCCAATCCACTCACATTTTTTTTTTTATTGTTCTCTTTCGTGAGTGTTGGATTTTTGCGAATGTCTTACTGAGGTCCTCTGCAAATTGTTTTTCTTAAATATATTATTATTATTATTATAAATCATATGAGAGGTCGCCAGTTATTCATATGTTTTGATTGGAAAGGCTGAGCTTTGCCTCGAAGAATATTTGTATCTTCCCCAAATTGGAAGAATAGGAATTGTTTACTATGGAGTTGTTTGGGTAATTACCCCTATCATTTTAATGCATAAAGTATTGGTGATAGAAATGAACATTGCAGAGAGATTTTCTTGGACTAGTTTGTGCTCTGCTTTGCACCTTTTAGCTGGTGAAGAACAAAGAAATTAGATTGTAGAATGTTAATACATGGAATGGGAGCAATGCTACTATATACTGAGACAGTGCATGATGACTCATGGATTCTGATTGTTGTGTTACTTGAGTGCTCTTTATGGCACTGCACTATCTGGATTCTTCCTCCTTGTAAATGTAGTCTTCGTTTTATATTTTCCAGTAATCTAATCCCAGTATAATGCAGGTCTGAGAGGTTATCCCAGCCAGCAGAAGCGGTTTCTTAGCGTCTACAAACAACGTTTCCATCTCCGAAGCTTTCGTTGATTTCTGCTGGGATTCAGTTGATTTTGAAATGGCCGTTTCCTGCACATTCAGCAGTAAAATGTAATTAAGATTCCAGATATTTATTGAAAATGGAGATCAAGGAATCGGAGAGGGTGGTCATAGCTAAACCAGTAGCGTCCAGGCCGAGTTGCTCCACTTTTATATCTTTCTCAGAGTTGCTTGCGGGTGCCATCAATGCTTCACCCTCTAATGATTGTTCTGAAACGGCAGTTGCTGCCATTAGACCAAAAACTGTGAGGTTTAGGCCAATGGTGAATCGTGCTCCAGGTGCATTGGTTTCTTCCAAGGTGACCACTCAGCTCTTCTGAATGCTCTCTCTCCACTAAGAATTCTTGCTTTCTCACCTTTATGTTCTTGAACACTTTCAGGCTGAACTCTCTGGAACAGCACTGAGCAATTCATCTAATAGGGTTTCAAGTACTGATAGCAGAACAACTGTCATATATAAACCACAGGCAAAGTTTGTTTCAAAGGCAACTGTTTCTCTCCTGGCGAATATGGTGAGTAGCAAAATTCTACCACAAGTTTTATAGCTTCTGCCATGGTAATCTAGCAATTGGTGGTTGTATTTTTTTCTTCAGATGCTGATGCAAGAATTTCTTTTGATCAGGGGAACTTCAATACTATTTCACAGCAAACGCTACAATCAGTTGAGGCTCTTCCTCATCGTCCAAAACAAAATAAACAAAATTTCTCATCCCAACTGTCCTCAAATCTTCCTCAGAATATTCCATCCCATGCAGTAGCATACCAGACAACTGAACCCTTGAGGTCAACATCTCATAATCAGGACGAGGATCCAAAAACTTTATCACATTCATCTAATGGGGACAGACCTTCATATGATGGTTATAATTGGAGGAAATATGGGCAAAAGCAGGTAAAAGGAAGTGAATATCCGAGGAGTTACTACAAGTGCACCTATCCAAATTGTCCGGTGAAAAAGAAGGTCGAAAGATCATTTGATGGGCAAATTGCAGAAATTGTCTACAAAGGGGAACACAGTCATTCAAAGCCTCAGCCTGCTAAGCGCAACTCATCAGGAACACAAGGACTAGGAGCTGTATCTGATAGCAATGCTCAAGATAGGAACACCACCCCCTTATGGAGTAATCAACTCATTGAAAGAAATGAAGGCTCTGAAGGTAGAGAGGAGAATCAGAACGAAATAGGATTACAAGTGCATTCAATTTACCAGGTTAAACCCCCACCATCTCGTGATCCTGCTGGAACTGGATCGATTAATGCTGGTGCGGGGACTTCTGAGAACTCATGTGGTCTCAATGGGGAATGTGATGATGGAAGCAAGGGGTTGGAGGGAGACGATGATGAACCTAGAAATAAAAGAAGGTAAGAGATAAAACACCCATGAATAGATTTGAAAATCAGCTACTCTAGGGGTTCACCTCATCGTTAAATAAAACCTAATTCACATTCACTGTGTTGCTTGGTGCTTAACCGGATCATCTCAAGGAATAGTCCAAGCTGGTTTTATGCCAACTTGTATTTGCTTCTTCCTCCAGCCCTTCTCACCCTTACCTCATTTCATGAATCCAACAAGCTTTTGTCATGGCCTGATATGCCTTTTCAATTTTACTACACACATCACCCTTGAAATTAGAAATTATTCTCTTGATTCTTATGTAATGGACGTATTTTGATTTTTCTTGTAGGAAAACTGAGATACTATCCAATGACGGTGGCATATCAGGGAAGGGCGTTCAGGAGCCCCATGTAGTGGTGCAAAGTTCCACAGATTCTGAGATTGTGGGGGATGGTTTTCGCTGGAGAAAATATGGGCAGAAGATTGTAAAGGGGAACCCGTATCCCAGGTAGAGACATTAGACTTTGCTTGAGATGTGTATTGCATGCTTATTTCTGCTTTCTGATATTTCTGCTTCTCTGATATTCAATGTTTACCCCGGCCTTTAAAAAACCCTCAGAAGAAAAACGTTCTTGGTTGTTTAGCAATATCTTTGAGATTTGAATTGAGGATAACACATTATCCTAATGTTTTATAGTATACATTAAAGAACTTGTTGCCTCCCGAGAAAACTCATTTTTTCGTCGAATTCTTCTCACAGCACAGTTTAATTCCATCTTGCAGGAGTTACTATAGATGTACTAGTCTCAAATGCAATGTGCGCAAGCATGTGGAAAGAGCATCAGACGATCCAAAAGCTTTTATAACAACATATGAAGGAAAACATAATCATGATATGCCTCTCAAGAGCACAAATATAGCAGCAGCCTTTGAACCCGATTCACAGGCACCTGCTAGCAGAGACAAGCTGTGATCTCAACCATGGATTGGATACGATTCCGAACTTGAAGCTTGGTCTGGCCCAGATATCAAAAAGAGTTCAGCGCACAAGAGGCTAAATAACACGAGAAATAGACAATAAAAAAACAAGAATATAGCAGTTTCAGTTCCGGAGGCTTTTTCGTGATGCCAGTTTTGTGTTGGTAACGAGAATTGATATCCAAATGGGCTGTCCCGTTTACATTTCATCCTTGCTTCCTATCTTAAGCTTACGAGTACATTTCCCTCTCCCTCAAATATTGCCTTGGCTGATCCTATGTGTAATATATACGCATGTTTGGCTTCAGATTAAGTTTCGGAAGGAAGTTTATAACAATCTTCAGGCGCATGAATATTTTGATACTTTTATAAATAGCTCTTGCTCACTCTGATTTCATTACTGTCATTGCTTGCAGACCTGCAAAGATTATGCTAAATCTGAACAGGATGTGAAGAGAGCTACGAGCATTGCCACCCTACAATGCTCGTGGGGTTCTGAAATGAGCCTATCTGGATTATAGTAAAGTTGTTCTTAAACGCGCACCAACAATGAAAAGTTGCTGCGAGGGAAGTATTAGAATAAAAGAACTGATTCTTTTCATTAGCTACTGTCTAGCTCAGTGTTGTTGATCTTGTTTTGTTTCGGCCAAAACATTTCGTAACAGAACAAGAGAAACACCTGTGCACCCACAGACCAGGTTGTCTGTCATTTTTTAATCGTCTCTCCCAATTTCTCCCTGTTTCATTTTTTCAGACATCAACTATCTTGTATGGAAATCAACACACGCATGATGTTCTCGTATATATATTCAATAAATACTTGCATGCTAACCTGCTGGATAATAACACTGACAACCAGACGTTTTGAGCAAACCAAATACGTTCTGACAGGCACATCTGCGCTATCTGTGTGTAGTCAGCAGTCTTGTGGTTGTTGGAGTGGTGGTCGGAATAACTGGGCATCGTCGTCGGCATTATCCTAGTGTTGACGAACCTACAGCATCTCACTCTCTCGTACGACGTCATTTCACCGTGTTAAAAGCCAACATTCTGCCTCTCACACGGCATCGTTTTGAACGTAACTTTGGGCTTCAGTTTTGCGCCTTATTTTTGTGGATTTTCTTTGCGTGGGCTTCTATTCTCAGCCCAATTTTCGTGGGCTTCCTTTGCTTGAGCTTCTATTCTCATCCCAATTTCCGTGGGCTTCCTCTGCTTGGGCTTCGGTTCTAAGCCCTATTTCGATGGGCTTTCTTTGTGTGGGCTTACTCTTCTGGGATTTCCATCATGTCTATGAAAAATAATATTATTCACTTTACTGGAAAAAAATTTCCTACGTGAGAATTTGAATTTAAAATATTTTTGAAAGGAAAAGAATTATTTCATCATATTGATAATTCTACTAAAATTCCCATTGAGGAAAAAGAATTGGCTAAATGGGAAGTCCAGAATGCTTGGTTGTTGGGAACGATTTCTTGGTTGCTGGGAACAATTAAGCCTCATCTTATTACTAATCTTCGATGTTTCTCTACGGCTCAAGTTAAGTGGGCCTATTTACACCGCATTTATCATCAGGATAATAGTGCTCGGAAATTCCAGTTGGAGATAAAGACTAACAATTACAATCAAGGTAACTTAACCATTGAACAATTTTATTCTGGTTTTATTAATATTTGGAGCGAGTATTCTGCTATTGTTCATAATAAGGTTTCTACTGTGGTTCTCGCGGCTCTTCAAGCGGTTCATGCTGAGAGTCAACGCGATCAAATTTTTATGAAACTTCGTCCTGAATTTGAACATGTTAGAGCCAGTTTATTGAATTATGATCTAGTTCCTACCGTGGATATTTGCTAAGGGATTTATTGCATGAGGACCAATGATTATCCACTCAGATGGGTATGGCCTCTCAAAAGGCTTTTTCTGAGCCTGTTACTATAGTCTATGCAGCGCAAGGAATAGGAACGCACAATTTGCAGTGCTTTAGCTGCAAAGAGCTTGGTTATATTGCTCGTAACTGTCCTAAGAAAGTTTGCAACTATTGTAAGAAACCAGGCCATTTCATTAGAGAATGTCGGGTGCGACCTCAAAATCATCAATCTCAAGCTTTTAAGCTTCTGTCCATGCATCGTCTTCTGTGCCTTCCACTTTAAGCTCTGATTCATCTGTTCTCACACCTGATATGTTTCAACAGATAATTGTCTCGGCCTTAAGCCTATAAGGTATAACTCCTACCTCCACTCCTTGGATTGTTGATTCAGGTGCTTCTAATCATATAACTGATAGTGAGACAGATCTTCATGATGTTATGAGTATGGCGACACACAATCTATTCAGCTTGTTGATGGCAGTACACTTCCTATTACTACTGTTGGTAATTTGGGTCCTTCATTTATAGATGTTTTTGTCTCTCTTGAATTACTTGCCAGCTTGATTTCTATTGGACAATTAGTGGATGATAACAGTGATGCTCATTTTTCCCATGGTGGTTGTATTGTGCAGGATCAGGTGTCGGGAATGGTGATCACGAGGGGGCCTAAAGTGGGGCGTCTTTTCCACTATATTTTTCTATTCCTAATGTTGTTTCTTTTGCTTGTATGGCTACTGCCAATAACAATGAAGTATGGCATAAGAAATTAGGTCATCCTAATTTTGTTGTCTTAACTCATCTTTTGAAACATGGTTTTTTGGGTAATAATATTTTTTCCTCATCTTTTGATTGTGCTACTTGTCGTCTTGGTAAAAGTAAAACTTTACCTTTTCCTGTGCATGGTAGTCGTACTTCTACTTCTTTCGAAATTGTGCATAATGATGTTTGGAGGGCAAGTCCTATTATTTCTCATGGGCAGTATCGTTATTTTGTGACATTTATCGATGATTACAGTCGATTTACTTGGATTTATTTTCTTCACTCTAATGTTGACGTGTTCTCTGTTTTTCAAAGATTTGTTACGCTTGTTGAGACACAATTCAGTACTTCTATCAAAATCTTACGCTCTAACTCAGGGGGGGAATACATGTCACATTCCTTTTAGAATTATCTTCAGCAAAAAGAGATAATTTCTCAACGCTCTTGCCCTTATACCCCTCAACAAAATGGAGTTGTTGAGCATAAGAATTGTCATCTCTTAGATGTTGTTAGTACTTTGCTAATTGATTCGTCTGTACCTGCCAAATTCTAGGTTGAAGCATTATCTAGAATGACTACTATACGAACTATATTGATTCATCTATACCTGCCAAATTCCAGGTATAGTGTATCAAAGGCGTCCCCCTCTAGCGCCTCCTCTACACACGACTTCGTCACCTGATTCTACACTACTAGCACCTCGACGGTCCACTCGGGTTCCATATCCATTAGATAGATATGGTTTTTCTCATACGTTGCTTACTGTCACTCTCGATACTATTTCTGTTCCCCACTTTATACTCAGACAGCCACTCTGGCTTATTGGCAGCATGCCATGGAAGAGGAAATTCAGGATCTTCAAGACAATCACACTTGAGATCTTATGATTTGTCCGCCTAGAGTCAAACCTATTGGTTGTAAATGGGTATACTCAGTCAAGTTTAGACCTGATGGCTCCCTGGATCGGTATAAGGCTCGTCTCGTGGCTCTTGAGAACCGACATGAGTATGGTATTGATTATGAAGAGACATTTGCACCAGTGGCTAAAATGACTACTGTACGAGCTATATTGGCAATTACTACGTCACAAGAATGGTCTCTGAGATAGATGGATGTGAAAAATGATTTTCTACATGGAGATTTAAAGGAAGAAATTTATGTCTCCACCTCCGAGCATGTTTAATACACCCTCCTTCGAGGTTTGTCGGCTATGCCGATCTTTGTATGGTTTGAAATAGGCTCCACGGGCATGGTTTGAAAAATTTCGCTCTACTTTGCTTGACTTTCACTTTATTTAGAGTCAATTTGATTCCTCTTTGTTTCTTCGCAAGACATCTACAGGAATTGTGTTGCTTCTAGTCTATGTTGATGATATTATGATTATCGGATCAAATACTGAATTACTTAAACACTTGCAAACGCATCTTCAAGACTCTTTTCACATGAAAGATCTTGGTCCCTTGCAGTATTTTCTAGGACTTGAGGTTCAGATTACTCTGACTGGTACATTGTTACACCAACACAAGTACGCAGAGGAAGTCATCTCATTAGCTAGTCTCCAAATAGGTAATTCTGTTCTTACTCCATTGGAGGTCAATTTTATGTTTCGCCAGGAGGAAGACGAGCTTCTATCAGATCCATCCTTGTATCGGCAACTAGTTGGGAGTTTGAATTGCTTGATGATTACTCGTCCTGATATTTCTTTTGTTGTGCAGCAGGTCAGTCAATTTATACAGGCCTCTCGACATCTTTACCTTATTGTTGTTCGCCGTATTATCCGATATCTGAAGGGTACCTCTTCACGAGGGTTGTTCTTTCCTAAGGAGTCTTCCTTACAGTTGGAAGGATATAGTGACGCTGATTGGGCCAGTTGTGTAGATACTCGTCGCTCTGTGAACGAATGGTGTATGTTTTTTTGGTAAAACACTCATTTCTTGGAAGAGTAAGAAGCAAGATAGAGTTTCCAAATCCTCCACAGAATCCGAATATCATGCTATGTCTTCCGCATGCTCTGAAATTACATGGCTTCGTGGGTTATGGGGGAACTTGGTTTTCCTCAGCTTCATTCCACTCCACGCTGATAATACTAGTGCGATTCAGATTGCTGCTAATCCTGTATTTCATGAGCGTACAAAATATATTGAGGTTGATTGTCATTCCATCCGGGAATCTTTTCACCGACATGAAATTACACTTCCTCACATTTCCACTGAAAATCAAACTGTGAACATTTTCACTAAAGCTCTCTCTCGGCATCGGCATAAATTCTTAGTTGACAAATTGATGTTTCTTGATCGACCAACATCAATTTGAGGGGAGATGTCACGGGAATTAATTATGTATTAATTAGGAAACTAATTAGAGTTGTAAATAGTAGTGTTTTAGTAGAACACTTATCCTTCCATGTTTATCCCTAATTTGTAACTAGGGCATGTAAATCGGTTTATTGCCTATTTAATGGAGAAGACACTCAAGAGGAGGTCATTCAGTTTTCTTTACAAATCAATTTTGTCATTAACATCTTTTAAATTTGTTTTAATATTGCATTTGATGAAACAAAATATAAGAATTAATGATGTTTTATGTTGAGCTTAGTAACAACAAGATCAAGACTTTGTTAATGTCACAAGTTATTTTTTTAATTACAATATTTATATAGTAGATTTTATGATCAAGCAATTGAGCTTTGTATTTTAAGTTCAACATTATGCCCTCAAGATTCTTATTACTCATTCAATATTGATGATGTATGTAATTTGGTTCAAAATTTTTAAGGTAAAGATTTTAGTGACCAAGAGAAACTTCATTTGAGGTTTTAATTGCAACATTATGAACTTTATGCACCAAAACATTAAAAGTTTTAGAAATTGATTTTTTTTTAATTTGTGTAGAACAATGACAACTTCCGGAAGATCAAAAGTTTATAATTTAGTTAACCATCTAGTAGGTAATCCATAGTAAAAATTTGAGACTAAGAGATTTGTTCTTCTTGTGGTTTTAGGTTCGCGCCCTGTAATTACTAATATGATAACTACTAGAAGCTTACATGGTCGTCAATTTCAGACCTCGTGGGATTAGTTGAGGTGCGTGCAAACTGGTCCAGACACTAACCTTAAAAAAAATAAAAGTCTATAATTTATTTGATAGATTAATTTTGTTAATCTTAACTCTTAATGTATTTTTGACAACTATAGAACAAACTTCTTCTATAATTAAGTTGGTGTAAATAGATGATATTTTCTTACTGATAATTTAGTGTATACATAAAAAATAAGATTGTTATGAACTTCATAACTTATATGATTATGAAAAAGTTATACTCGATAAAAGATCATCAATGATGACTTAGTTTAGTTTTTTGTACCTATTCCTTTCCTTTATTTTCATGTCTATATTGAACATCTTTAAATATTTGTGTTTATTGAAATGTAATACATACTAATAAAAAAAATAGAATTGTATTTTGTTGTAATTATTAAGCTTATTAAAAGAAAATTTAATTTTGTTTCTTGTATCAATATATCTTGGCCTCCAAGCTAAGATTTGTAGGTTTGCCTCCGGATACAAAGGTCATTGATTTGGAAATGCTACGTTAATGCTACTAACACAAGACATCTTGATTTCAAAAAACCTTAGCGTTTGTTTGGGAGTGTGGTTGAAGTTCCTTTTAAAAATATTTTAATTCAAAAATATATTAAAATGATATTTTTTTATTTTTTAAAAATTATTTTTGACATCAGCACATGAAAATATCTAAAAACACCAATTTTTTAATTTAAAATTAAAAACGAAAATATTTTTTTTTAAAAGCTTTTTTGAAACGCAGTGTCAAACACCCCCTTTAATATGTGTGTATCACATTTTTATACTAGCGTGCTATGTATTTTTGTATAAGAATATTTGAAAGAGTGATAGCGGGGGTATTTTAAAATATTTTTTTCTTAGAAATACATCAAAATAAAATTATTTTTTATAAATGCACGTCAAAATTATCTAAAAACATTAAAAAATAATTTGAAGCAAAACAAAATAATTTTAAAAAAAGATTTTAAAACACAAAAACAAACAAACTCTAGATGTTTAGATCTTAAAGCAAATTAATAGCCATCCTTCTTGTCATCAAAAACAATTTCTTCATTCCCATATTCTCTCTAAACATTCATAAAAAATCAAAAATTCAATGCATATAAATGCATTCATGCTGATATTTAAAATAAAAACGCCACAACATATTTTCCAAAACAAAACTAAAAACTTAGATTAAACACAAGAAAGGAAACTTTAAATTTCATGGAATTAAACTTGCCAGGATTCGACCTCCTACGGACGCCTGCTCAACACCAACCATCCTTCACACATATAATTCCAACCTCTACTACCCACCCATGACTCTCTTTTATAATTCTCACTTAACATAAATTTAAAAACAAATTAAAATCTTGGCCACCCAAGTCTAGACTTATCAAGTTATATATATAGCTTACCATTCCAAAACCCATATTTTCATGTCAAATTATAAAATAAAGAAAGGAATTGACAATTACACTTAGGACTAAAATGCTATCAAACATATTTAAAAAAAAATTAAGAAAAAAACACCATTCTTTTCTTACACTCTTTTTGGGCTAGAGTTAAACGAGTAAAACTTACAAGATGAGCATGTCTTGACTCGAACTCGAGATCTGCAATGCAAATTTCAAGCTTTTTACCACCCGAGGTCGAATGTGTGAGCATTTGTACTAGCTTTTTGCCACCCGAGATCCGGAGGTGTGAGCATTTGTACATATATGGGTGGCGAAGACTTCAATGGTGTTAGAACGCGAGTACACGACTCAACTAACTTGATAAATTTTAAGAGGACATCTAGTAATGAGGGGTAAGAAATGAAGATCATTGTCAATACCAACTGACAGCCTGCCATTGGCATTGCGTTTATTTTGTGTCGAACTGTGATCATCATCCACCACCAACCTAATCGTGCCATGGCATTTGTATTGGTGAGGAAACAGTCTTCGATAATGATATACAGAGGCAGCATACATCCTCATTCTAGTGCCCACAAGCAATTTTGCACGAGCGATGCACTGAGTTTTTTTATCTATGTAGAAAATTAATTGGTTTTATGTGTGTTATATTTTTTTATTTTAATATTTAATCAATAAAATTATAATTGATAAAATCTGTTAGAAACAGGTTTTTTTCCCCATCAAAAAGTTATTGAATATTGCTACTGCCAAAACTCTTTTGATAAAATTTGTTAGAAATGATTTTTTTCTATGTAGAAAACTGATTGTAAAATTTATTGCTCATATTATTATATTAAAAATATTTTAGAATAATAATAAATAGGTCATATATATATATATATATATATATATATATATATATATATATATGAAGGTGTTAATATTAAATAAATATCAAAATATATAATTAGTCTCACATATTGATAAGGAAAAAAATATTACAAATAATTATTATCATTTTTTTGAATGTCTTATCTATAATAATAAGCAAT
The DNA here is from genome assembly GCA_029228465.1 of Salix viminalis. Lineage (NCBI taxonomy): Eukaryota > Viridiplantae > Streptophyta > Magnoliopsida > Malpighiales > Salicaceae > Salix > Salix viminalis. The sequence goes on along the minus strand of CM055441.1, from coordinate 6,946,619 downwards.
TTTAAGACCTAACAATATTAACAAAAAAGTAACTAAAAAACTAAATAAATGACAAAATAAAAAAAATATTATTATATTTTAAAAAATTATTTGAACGGAAGAATAAAAAAAATAGAAAATATCATTTTTGAAATGATCACGAACAGAAATTAAAATGTAAACAATAAAAAAAAATAACCTTAATAACAGTGGAAATAATAAAAATTGGTGAGACCATAATTATTGTTAGAGAAAAAAATTCCATATTTTTTTTTTACTTTCATATCATTATATTAAAAGTATTTCAGAATAATGATATTAATTTTTTTTTTCAAATATTAAAAAAATATCAAAATATATAATTAGTCTGATATATTTAAAAGAAAATAAAGTTTACAAATAATCATTATTATTATTTTGAATGTTTTATCTGTAATAATTACAAAATTCAATACCTAACAATATTAAGAAAAAAATAAATATTATTATATTTAAAGAAATTACTTAACTTGAAGAATAAAAAAATAGAGAAATAATAACAAACATTATTTCATTAAGAAAATGACATTAAATATAAAAACTTAATAACATTGGAAATAAAGAAAAATTGGAAAGAAAAACTAAGAGCATATACATATAAACATGGACAAAATAGAAATTATATAAGAAATATGTATAAAAAATAAAGGAACTAAAACAAAATCCAAGATTAAAAGTATAAGAGATAAAAAAAATATATGTAATAAATTTAATTTAAAGGATAAAATTGAAAAAAAATCAAACATTGGAATTAAATAATTTAAAACAAAACCAGAAATCAAAAAAATTAGGATCGAAATGAAACTGAAATCCTTAATTAATTTGCATAGAAGGATAAAATTGAAAGAAATCAAACTTTGATACCAAAAATATTAAAGATTTATAATAAATTTGCATGGAAGGATAAAATTGAAATAAATGAAAACTTTGATACCAAAAATATTAAGGATTCCAAACCAATCCAAAAATTAAAAGAATGAGGACCTAATTGAAACTACAATATATGATCAATATAAATTGAAAGACGAAATTGAAACAAATCAAAACCTATATAATAGCAATAAAGGCCAGAAAAACAAATTCGAACATTCAGGGACTGAAATGAAATTTGACAAAAAACAGTTGTACTGACGTCAACTTGCACAAGCAGGAGAGAGAAATGGAGGGGGGGAAATTCAAACGACCATTGACACGTCTCCAGACACCACATAGTCACACGCGTCGCACCAGGTAGAAGAGAACATGACTAAAAATCATTCTAAAGGCCAGTTGAGCATTTTTGGACGCTGGAGTAAGTCGCACATGCCATCCAAAACACGCGTGAGTGCGGAAACGGACGGTGTGTCCTGCTACGCGTCAATAGTAAACCGGCAAAAAAAAGAATAAAAATTAGTTAATTACTGGATCGCCCCTCCCTCCAGGCATGATTTTTGTCCCTTTTGAGGGACAAAACGGTTATTGCATTGTTCAATGAAATATTAAAAAATAAATAAATTGGCTAGACGAACCGGACCAGACCGAAAATATGCAATTACCGTGGAACCCATCAACCCAGGTGTCATTTTTTGTCTTTTTCGAGGGACAAATTCGTTAATCCACTGTGCATAAACGAAATGAAAAAAAAAAAAACGAACTCACGTAGGTGCGAAGCAGCAGAGCAAATGTCCAGTCCACATTAACCGACCGATCTACTTTAGGTCTTTTTAATAAGAAGACCTGTTATATCATCCCCAGAACTATCTTCTGTGGAAGAATACGAATGCCTTCGAATTCTTGACGAATCCCCAGCAAGCAACATTAATCATTAACACAAAAATAAATAAATAAATAAAATCTTAAAGAAAGTAACTGTCACAAGCAACAATATCACACAAGTACCAGGATCTTTTTTATTCATACTGCAAGCCAAGCATTTCATTAAACACCAAGCAAAGATCTTGGAGTAAAAGTACAAAGAGCGACAGTCAGAAGGATAGCGTCCAGCCTAAAAACAGTGCAAATCTAGCGACCACACTAAGCCAGACATGCTAGTTGAACTAAGTGAAATAGAGGCTTATCCTTCATTATTTACTATAGCTATAAGTAGACATCCATGGAGACCAGCCATGAAACATCAACCATTATATTAACTCGACAAACACGATCAACATTACTCAACGAAGAGACACCAGGGCCCTTATTCAGTGTAGTGGCATTTTAATTCTAAGCCTGCGAAGCAAACATAAAGAGGTGTGATCAGTTACTTCACCACAACTGCCGTGAATTATTTTTAAAAAATGATCAAGAATCATAAGCATATCAGGATGGGTTTGATTCTTCACCATAAATTTGTTCTTGTAAGTTTCAATCATCTCTTTTGGGTCAGTTTTTGTCTGCTTGTAAGCCTCAATCTTGTTCACCTCCTGCATTTGGATTTATAAGAGGACAAGTTACCATCCAAAACCAAAATCTCATGCCCAACAAGAAGCTGCCTCTTTTTAATAGTGGTTCAAGATAAGGAGCACTAGAAAATTCAGCTCAAATGTTCAGTGGCGTAACAGCAAATGATTGCTCATCGTAATCTTAATAATTAGACACTAGAGAAGAGGCCAACACAATGACCAGACATGATCCAAGTCATGCAAGATGGAAAATCCAGCAAACTACTATAAGCAGAGGGTAGCTTTAAACGAAACAATGAAAAAAAATAAGGGTACAGAACCAGGGAAATCTGGGAGGAACAAAGTGAAAGAGCATGAAACATGGGAATCAAATTAAAGAAAAAAAATAAAGCGCAAAAAGTTGAAGCAAAAGATTCCTGGAGTTGAGTTAAGCATATAGTATCAAATGGATAGATTAAATAACATAACTACAGAAAGTATAACTAAATCAATAATTGGAAGACCTAGGGGCATATGAAGAAAAAATGGATTCCAAATTACCTCAATCCAAGCTGCCAGTTTTGGTCTGCCAGCAGTAATATCATACTTGAACACTTCTGACAGGAAGATGTAGAATCTTTCAACGAATGTGATATAGGCTATGTCCACCTGAGAACAAATGGTTTTTAAACATGCATATAAAAGATAACACACACAAATGATGTGCAAAGGCAATAATTCACCTTACATATTTCTTAAAACATGTATACTCGGTGAAAAATTCGACAAACAGAATAGGTTAAGGTGCTTGTGGTATTAACTGATAACATACCAAACTGAATTCTTGACCAAGGAAGAATGGCCCATCATCAAATTTATGCAGAGCATTTTCTAGATGATCAAAAGCAGGACCTGATGCAAGTTACGAATTATAGTTGGTCCAGTTTATATATGAAAGAAAGATAGGAAAATCAGAAGTTACCAGCGTCCTTTGCGATGTCTCCCTTGAATGCAGTAAACACTGTACGGTTGAATGTATCAGAGTAGGAGAGCAACTCTCCAGTGAACTCTTTCTTAGCAGGATCCTACAATAACTTACTTTGTTAATTTTGTCAATTTGATAGGGAAATTACATCAAAAGTGCAAGAGAATTATATGCATCTTACCTCATGGAGAAGGGAAGGTCCTTGAAAGTTGCTTTCTAGATATTTAATCAAGTCAAGACTCTCCCCGGTGATTTTGCCCTTGTGTTCCAGTGATGGAACCTATGAACAAAAATGGTTTTGTAATCAACCAAGAAATGATAAACAATTCATAGGTTAAACAACAACCGTACGCAATTGACATAGCTAGCTATCAAATTAGTGCTCACTCCAAGAATCAGACCTCTACTCCAGGAAATTTCAGTGGAAAATTGATGTAACGGCCAATAATTCAGTAAGCACCAGGCTAAATTCAATAATTCATCAGCTTTATGACCACACTATTTTACTAGAGCCATAATAAACACCTTCAAGAGATCCATATGAGAATAAAGCATAATCGACAGTGCCTCAAAAACAATACTATTTCAGCTCATACTACCCCAACTACAAACCCTACTTTTGTGGGTTTTTAACAGGAAACTTGTTAAACTGATGCATAGCAGTTTTTTTCTCTTTTTTCTTTGAGACCTACTGCAATATTGTCTACAAAAATAGAAAGAAAAATTAAAGAAATGTGTACGAGTGACAGATGATAATAAAAAGAAGCATTAATGAATATTAAATAAAAAATAAATAAAGTATTAACCTTGTTTGGAGGGTAAACTTTCTCTGCATACCAGGCAGGCCTATTTTGAAGGATCAGAGGGACTAGCTTGATCTCATCCTGCAATCCCTGCGCCCATCAAAAAGAAAAAGAAAGAATAAATAAAAAGGAAAGTGACAGTAAATAATAGAATATAATAGAGCGGATAAATAAGAGACCTTGAAATTCCTGGCGATCCAAACTCGCTGGGCAAATGGACACGTGTAGCATGTATACAGCCTTAGACACAACAAAAACATCAGCTAATTTAGAGACAAAATTCTTACTACTATCAACCACAACAACAGCAAGAACAACAACGAAAGAAAAACAAACTTGGTAATTCCATCAAAGAGTGGAGGTTGCTCTGCAGTCGCATCCAATGATGGGGGCAATATCTCCGGTACGCTCTTATCCAAACTTTCGGTGCCGAAAACAAAACAAAAGGCAGAGAGAAATCAATCAAACAGCAAAACACAAGTTGAAGGATTGAGAGAAAGCAAGCGACGGATTCTTACGCAGGAGAAGCCATGACAGTTACAGTGAAATGGTTTGTTTGGTTGTTGAGGACGTATGATCTGGAGAGGGGCGTGTGCGTGGGTTTTTTTTTGTAGGTGCAAAACAGCGGTGTTCTGGGACAGAATCGTATCCAAATACCAAGGGGGTGTTTGGATTAAAAAAAATTTTAGATAAAATTTAAAAAAAATGATGTTTTTATATTATTTTTATGAGTTGATATTAAAAATTATTTTTTTAAAATATTTTTTAATAAAAAAACTTTTTTAAAATAATATTAATCACACTAGTAAATAGATATTAAACGAGCTGTATGCCCGCGCGATGCGCCAGGTTTTTTTTATCTATGTAGAAAATTGATTGTTTTTATATGTATTGTATTTTGTTATTTTAATATTTAATTAGTTAAATTATAATTGATAAAATATGTATAATTGAAATGAAAAGTGGTTCGTATATTTTATAATTGTAGATAACGTAGGTAATTTTTTTTTTATGAGTTGCATTTTTTCCTCTGTAATATTAGATCTGACACATTATAAATAAAAATATTATAATATTTTTTTTCCAGAAATAAACCTATATTTTTTGTGTGCTATAATTAGTTATTTTAATGTTTAATAACTGAAATTGCGATAGATTAAAGTATGCTTGCCCGCGCATTGCGTTAGGGTTTTTTCTATGCAGAAAACTAATTTATTTTTTAAATGCTGTAATTAGTTGTTGAAAGATTTAATTATTAATACTATAATAGATAAAATATGTAACATATAAATTAGCCTGACATATTTAACAGAAAACAAAACCAACAAATAATTTTTTTATGTGCTGTAATTAGTTAATTTAATATTTAATTAATGAAATTGTAATAGATAAAATTTGCAAGAAATTTTTTTCCCTTAAAAGGAACAGTGTAATCGAAATTCAGGGGAAGTCGTCCATATATTTTTTAATTGTAGATAACTTGGATAAATTTTCCTACCTATTTTGTTTGTAAGCTGCATTTCTCCCCGGTAATATCAGATTTGAAATGAGTTATCTAAATATTAAATTGGCGAGGCCATAATTATTGTTAGATAAAAGAATTCTATAATTTTTAATTTGATAAGATTTATTACTCATGTTATTATATTAAAATTAATTTAGAGCAATAACAGTATTTTTCCTCCAAAAAAACCTAGGTTCAATATTAATTTTAAAATTATCACCAATAAAAATTAAAATATAAATATATTAAAAAAACTTAATAACAGTGGAAATCATAAAAATTGGTGAGATCATAATTATTGTCAAGAAAAAAAAATTAATTTTATAAGATTTATGACTCATATTATTATATTAAAATTACTTCAGAACAATGATAGTATTTGTTTTTCTAAAAAATCAAGGTTGTATATATATATATATATATATCAATCTTAAAATGATAATCAACGCAAATTAAAATGTATAAAACATTTAATAACAGTGGAAATAATAAGAACTGGTGAGACCAAATTTATTGTAAAAAAAAACTCCATAATTTTTTTATTTTATAAGATTTATTACTCATATTATTATATTAAAAGTATTTAAGAGCAATGATAGTAAAATTAAATAAATATCAAAGAATATAATTAGTCTAACATATTTAGAAGAAAACAAAACTAATAAATAATCATTATCATTATTTTGAATGTCTTATCAATAATAATATCAAATTATGTGACTTGAAGGGGAAAAAAGATAAATTATAATAATTATTAATTTTTAAATGATTACCAGCACACAAAAAAAATTGAACATTAAATAAAAAACTTAATAACATTAAAAATGAATAAAATTTGAAAATAGGAACTAATAGCATGTATATATAAATATGGACAGAAATATATAAAAAAATAAAGGAATTAAAAGTATAATTGATAAAATTAAGAACGAACATATATAATAAATATAATTTGAAGGACAAAATTGAAATAAATCCAAGCATGTATACTAATGAAATTAAATAATTTGAAAGAAAAACGGAAATTAAAAGAATTAGGACCAAAATGAAACTTTAATTTATACTTAATTTGCATGGAAGGATAACATTGAAATAAATCAAAACTTTGAGACTTTAAAAGATATGGATTCCAGACCAATTTCTGAAATTCAAAGTCTGAGGACCGAAATGAAACTACAATATATACTTAATTTCAATTGAAGGACGAAATTAAAATAAATCAAAACCTATATAATAACAATAAGGACCAAAAAAAGACAATTCGAAGTGTAGGGACTGAAGTGAAAATTGAGAAAAAACAGCTGTGCTGACGTCAGCTTGCGCAGGCAGGAGAGAGAAAAGGGGTGAACATTTTCAAACGACCATTACACCGTCTACGGCCACCGTGGGAGTACACGCGCCGCACTGGCGGGAAGATAACATTTATGAAAATCATTATAGACGCCGGTTGGGTATTTTTGGACGCCGGAAGACGCCGCACGCGCCGTCTGAACATTGCGTGAACGTTGAAAATGTCCGGCGTGTCCGGCGATGCGCCTGCAATAAATCGCCGGAAAAAATAAAAAAAAAGGGTTAATTTACGGGTGAGCCCCTCAACGGCAAAACGCGATTTTGTCGTTTTGTGGGGCTAAAATCGTTATTTGTACTTTCAATTAAATATAAAATATTGAATGGACCTTGTAGTTGGACCGGTCCGGTCCGGACCGAAACCGGTCAATGACCGCTCAGCCCCTGAAAATGGCGGCGTTTTTTGTCTTTTTCGGGGGCTAATTTCGTTAATACACTATTTAAAATCAAAAAAAAAAAAGGACCAACACCCGCGATGCACCGAGACTTATTGTCAATGAACAGTGACAATGAGTCTTGAGCAACAGTAATCCACAGTAAATATCGGATCCCTTTTAGTTTTTTTAGTAATGGGCTGGGTTGGACGTTTCATTTCAATTCCAATAATACGACCGTGGTAATTCCGTCCGTTCAAAAATATTCTTAAGATTTGTAAAAAATAATTATTTTTTATGAAGTGGTCCAATGACAGCAGCATTTTACAGCCTCCAAGGAGGACGACGAGGAGGTAGGTGGAGAAATAAAAAACATGTTCCAGATTGGCACGACACCCCGTCTGTACCGTTAATTACATATTTCGTATTTCTACTTGATATTTGGTTTGGTTTCTTAACTTTAGAAATTTTCATAAGTTTTTCTTTAAATATAAATAGGGTAGTGGTGGTGTAGTGGCGGGGTACGATGGAAATTAAATGTAAAATAAACTCGAAGCAAATTAATTTCTTTTATTTTTTTAAAAAATATTTTCTAATCTATGTTTTTTTTAATTTTAATTTTAATTTCAATTTCATTCTTCAATATTTTACTAAATAATATGAACTTCTTCATTATTAGGATTAAGCTTCTAATTATTTTCAATTTACTTTTTATAAAGTTATCATAATCTCATGATCTAAACTCTGAGTTTAACTAATTAAATGGTTGGCTTGAGGTTTTTTTTTTTCTTTTATAATTTGTTTCAAATTATCTTTTATTGGTTTATCTCGGTTTAAAGACCCGGATCACAAGTTTGACAAGTTAACCTCAATTAAATCAAATTGATTTTTTAGTGATTTTATAGTTGATTTTTTTTAATCTTCCATATCGAGTTTATAGAAAACTAGACTTCATAATTTATTTTAATTTGTTTTCTATAAAGTTATCATGATCTTACGACTCAACATGTTGATTGACAGGTTAACCCGGGTTGACCCAAATTGACCCTATAGGTTGTCATCTTCATATTTATAAAAAATATATCATATTGGATATTTTTTTTGAGTCATACTATGTGTTTTATTAATTATACAGGTTGTTTTTGAAGTCATCAAGTCGATTGGGTTGCATCTAATCACTTTCTATACAATTTAAGTTATTTTCTACTATAAAAACCATTGGTAAAACATTTTTTTATTTTAAAAAATTGATTCGACCTATAGTGTAATACGAGCTAGTGATCTAATTATACAATACATTAATGGCATGTATGGCATTGAAGCCAAAATGTTGTTTGTTAACTTTATGATTTATTTTATTTGTTTTCTATTAGGTTATTAAGGGTTTTTACTATATCAACCACAATGAAACCCCACTTTAACCTTATTTGCGTAGAGTCTTTTTTTCAATCAATTTTTTTTTAAGTTTTATCATTTACATTAAATATTTTTTTTGTTATCTCACTCTTATAACATGGATCTTTGGTTTCGGGGATTAACTCAATTAACTTCTTTTTTTCTAAATTAACTTTCCCCCAAATTTTATCATTTAATATTGGATTAAATAGAAATTAGGTTTCATAATTTATTTTGTTTGATTTTTATTAGGTTATTTTGACCTCATGACTTGAGAATGATACTTAACAGGTTAACCTGAGTTGACCATATTTATTTTTTTATTGATTTTTTTTTTCTGATTCTATCATTCAATACTATATGGTTTCGAAATTAAGCTTCGTAATCTATTTTGATTCGTTTTTATATGGAGATATTTTAGTCTCATAATTAGGGGTAAATGTTTGGGCTTTTTAACCCTAGTTAAATTGAGTTATTATTTTTCTTTTTTTCTAAGAGGTTGTCTTAGTCTCATGATATGAGACATAAGTTGTGACATGTTAAACCTAGTTAAATCAAAGTTTTTTTTCAATTTTTTTCTAAAAGGTTATATAGATCTCAATACTCGGGTCATGGATTGTTCAATGTTAAATTTTATGTTCATGGAGTTGTTTGTGTCTCATTAAATTTTATGTTTTTTCAATTAACTTTTATCCTTCAATATTTGATTGAATGAGAATTATACTTCATAATTTATTTTGATTTGTTTTCATAAAAAAGATTGTCATATTCTCATCATCTAGGTCACACTTTTAACATGTTAACTTGGATTGATCATAGTTAACCTAATATATTATTATCTTAATATTAAAAAAATGTCATCTTGAATTTTTTTTTGAGTGAAACTATGTCTTTGCAGCGGTGAAAAATAGCTGAGATTTCTTACGCAAGCAATGGATTCTTACGCAGGAGAAGCCATGACAGTTACAGTGGAATGGTTTGTTTGGTTGTTGAGGACGTATGATCTGGAGAGGTGCGTGTGCTTGGCCTTTTTTTTATAGGTGCAAAAGGGCGGTGATCTGGGACAGAATCGTATCCAAATACTGAGTTTTTGGGATAAGTTTTTTTAAAAAAAAATGATAATTTTTTATTTTTATTTTTTATTTTAAATTTAAAAAAATTCTATATAATGATATTAAAAATATTTTTTAAAAAATAAAAAATAATATATTTAAAAAAAAACACTTTTAAAAACAATATTGATTACTTTTTAAAAATAACATCAACCACACTGCCAAATAGATACTGAATGGGCTGGGTTGGATTTATATGGACGTTTCATTTCAATTTCGATAATATGACGTTGGTAATTCGGTATGTTTCAAAAATATTTTTAAGAAAATTAAAAAAAATATTTTATTTTAAATTAAATATTTTTAGATAATTTTTTATATTACATGATAATATTAAAAATAGTTTTTTAAAAATAAAAATATATATAATTTTAAATAAAAAAAACATTTTAAAAAAAATCAAAGCAGTTTCATGAAAAACGTTTTTAGCTGTGGTTCAAAACTGAAATTGAAGTGTTTGATTAAAACTATGGTTGAGTTTGAGGTTTAATGAAAAACAGTTTCGGGTGTTTGGTTACCATGTTTTTCATATTGTTATCAATTTTTGAAATTACTTTAAAGAACACACACACATATATATATATATATATATAGTTTTTTTTAAAAAAAATATTGTAGATTAAAAATCATAAAAATAAAATGTAATTAATAATTTAAGTAAATCAGACACTTGTTTTTATTCTCCCATCAAACTACTTGCAATTTCATCACGAAGCTAAATTCATACATGAACGCGTCTGTGATTCCTGACTATGTGATCGATGAACAACATCTGGTAAAATATCTTCATTTTATATATCATTTTAAATATAGTACAATTATTTTATGTATAATTTAATTATGCAATTAATTATACAATTAATAGGAATAAGTTATATAATTAAATAATTGCTTTTAAGAAACCCACCAAGAATATAATTATTAATTTTGTATATAATTTTTTACTTGTTGAGGTACTTTTAATAAAAATAAAAACAAATATTTTTGATATAGTTATATCATTTTCAACTATATATATATTTTCAACTATATTACATATATTTTCTACTATATATATATATATATATATATATATATATATATATATATATATATATATTCGTTCTCACCCCCACCCCACCCACACACCACACATACCTAGCCCCCCTCCCCTCCCCGAAAACTGGAATGAGTGTTGAGTGTGTCAAAGCCAAGTCATTGTTACAAAAACAAGTGATGGTTGTTGATGCTATGGATTCCCAATGGGATTTCAGTTGGTATTTTTTTTATCTTTCTCTTCCAGTAACCAAATCCGTTTTGTGTTCCCCTGTATTTTTGTTTTGTGTCTAAGTTTATTTTGGGTCAACTTTTTTGAATTTCTTTTACAAAGTCTTAGTGATTTACGCCAGTTTTTATGTCTTGATTATGAAAAGGTATGAAATGTTGGGTGAGTTATTTTCTGCAAAACCATCGTCTTCGTCTTCTTCACGTGGTGGTTGTGTGTGTTACCTTGGTTGTGTGTGTTACATATGTTATGTTACCTTAGGAGAGTGTGGTTCCGTGAGGGACAGATGGAGGTGAGGGAGAAGGCAGTGTGATTTTTGTATCTGTGTGTTTGTATGTTTGAGGCAGAGATAGAGGTAGAGTGTGCTGCAGATTCAAAAGCATCTTTCAGTTGCTTTTGCAACTGCGACTGAAATTCTAATTTACTGGTGGGACCCGCAGTATAATTTTGCCTTCCCGTTTGGTAAAATATGCATTTGGCTCTGCGGTGAGCCTCAACCGCAGGCCGCACCGCAGAGCCAAACACCCACTTGGTTTGGTTTCTTAACTTGAGAAATTTTCATAACATAATCTTTCCATTATAATTTCTCTTAAGTTTTTCTTTAAAAATACATAGTGTAGTGGCGGGGTTTAAGGGAAATTAAATGTAAAATAAGTTGATATTTATAGTTTCTCGAGTAAAAAAAAATATATTTAATTTGATTCTAATATCTCCGGGTAAGAGAACAATTATATATTGCTAGCAAATTTACAAAGAATATTATACAATGTGGTTTATTATTAGAAAGATACATTAGTGCATCAATTGCACTAAAATACAGTACTTCAAGACTAAGTAATTTTTTTTGTTATCATCATGAGGTCTAAAATGATCTTTTTCACATCAAATGATCAAATAATCATTGGGGTACTCAATGAATGTGTTCTATCCATATAAAAATTTTAAGCACCTTCTCTAAGTAATTTGACTGATGAATAAAAATTTCATCTACTAAATGTTTGATTTAAAGGACGAGATAAAATCTTGTTTTTCACAACTCTTTTATCTCAAACTCTTTCTTTAAATAATATAATGTCTTTGGTATCTCTATATGAGTCTCAATAATATTTAAATCATGAACATACACAACAATAGCAAAATCAAATTCTGACTTCTTGTATGGTAATTATTATAACCTTCTTTCAATAAATACTAATCAAGGTGATTATACCACATGCATTTCGATTGTTTTAACTCATATATGGATCTTTGTAACTTGATTGAGTAAACCTCTCAGGGATTTGAATTATATGTTTCAAGCATTTTAAACCTTTTAGAGATTTTCATATAAATATCATTATTAATTGATTCATATAAATAGACTGTAACAACATCTATTAGACAAATATCTAGTTTTCCACAAGTTATCAGGTTAAGAAGATAATGAAATGAAATGAAATGTAATTGTATGTGTTTCATCGAAATCAATGCAATGTTTTTGTGTGAAAACCTTTGTGTAGTAATCAAGCCTTAAATCTTAAGATTTCATCCCTTTTCATTTTGTTTTCTTACAAATACTCATTTGTATCCAATTGGTTTTAACATCTTGAGGTGCCTGGATTATAGATAAAAAAAAAACTTCTCATTTTAAAAGTAAATTTAATTTAGTCTAGATTGTTTCTTTCTATTTTGACCAATAATTTATCTGTTTGTATTCTTTGATGGATTTGGACTAAAACTTTTTGTTCTCATTAATGATTTCAAGTGATATATTATATGAAAAAATATTATCGATAACTATCTTAGTTTGGTTCCATATTTTCTTCATAAAGACATAACTTATCGAGATCTTCTCATTTTTATTGTTTTCAGGTACATGAATCTCTTATGGGGTTTTATGATCAATTATGTCCATATTCTCATGAATATTTTATTCCTCCATAATGCCAAATTCATTATTTGTCCTTTTTTTCTCAAGAATTTCTGTTTTTTAAACTGAGTGGGCTACCACATTTTGGCGTGCCTTAAACTAATTTGCTACAATTTTAAGGTATTATTCTAATAGGAATTCAATCATAGTTGGAGCATTTACATCTGGTATATGAGATTTGGTTACTCCTTTTAAGTCAGTGAATGAATTCGGTAGCTGATTTGTTATGTCTTGCAAACAAAGTATATTTTTAACTTCTTGTTCAGATTGTTTTGTACAAGGATCAAAATTCGATAATGACAATGCATTTCAATCATAATAAGCTTTTGGAAGAATAATTGTCTTTTGATAGTTATATTTTTCTTTCAATTCTTTCCAAGGAATAAGGGTCTCTTTGATTGTGAGATACTTTATCTTCAACGCCTTATGGAGATGATGACGTAAGAAAATCATGGTTTTTGTCTTATTTTCACTATATGCTTTATTATCATCTATAATGGTGTCTCCAAAACCCATTATATCTAGATGCATTTTGACATCAAGACTCCATGACAAATAATTCTTTCTTGTAATATCAAGTACCACGAACTCAAGTTTGGCGAGGTTTGACATTGTAGCTTCATACAAAAATATCAAAAGTTATTAGAAAATTTTGTTTATTATAATAAATATTTTGTTAGATATTTAATAAAAAATTTATTGCTCTAAAGACTTATGTTTCACATAAATAACAAAAATAATTATATAGACACGCACACATAAATGTAAGAAATAACAATATAAAGAAATTCATAAAAATACAATGATAAGAATACTCAACATAAGAAATCTAAAGATTGTTTTGCATTTGTTTGAGAATATCCCTTATAACTTATATATGAGGCATCTCACCAATCTTAAAAGCTAAAGGTTTTGCTATATGTAAAAGTGAAATGGTTTGGACTTATCTCTTAATTTGATGGACTAATTAGGTGGGGTCGTCAGACTACGAGACTGAGTTTTTCTCCAACCGGTCATGCAAAGGTTTGGCGATATGATTGATATTTGGATAAAAGCCTAGAACATAGTTTAGACTTCCTAGAAATCTTTGGTGTTAGTTTTATTAGTGATTTTATTTGGAAAGTTAGAGGCAAAGGATAAGGATCTCTCTATAAGTGTGATAGTGTCTTGGCATATATAATGACCAAGAAAACAAACACGGGATTGAAACAGAGAAATCTTTGATTTAGAAACAACTAATCCATTTTATTTAGTAACATGAAAGAATGTTTGAAATGTTGTTCTAAGAAATTCGAAAAAATAAGGACATCATCAATATAATCAATGTAAAATTTAGCATATACATTGAAAATATCATTAATAATTCTTTGAAATTCAGAGGGTGTATTTTTCAAACCAAATAGCATGGCATTCCATTCGTATTGCCCTAATGGAACTGTGAAAGCAGTTTGTATTGATCTTTAAGGTCTATTTAGATTTGCTAAAATCATGATTTCATATCAAACTGAGAAAATATAAACCAGAATGTAATTTTTGTAATAACTCTCTTTTATTTGCAATTGGATATTGAATCCATTTTAAGACAGTATTTAAAGGTATGTGACTGATCACTAGTTTCAGTGTGCCTCTTTCAATTTCAAAATTCTTATTCACATAAAAAGCAACAAACTATTAGGGTGATATAGATTTTTGGATGAGTTTTTTAGACTCTAAATCTTGGGTTTCAAATTTGCAATGTTGTTCTAAATCAGTATTCGTCTAAATACATCTTGTTTATTTGTTTTTTTTTTCCAAAAAAGTTATCCTTATTAGAAAGGTTAACAACATGTCGTTCTCTTTTCCAAAAACTATTTGGGAGGTCAGAACAATTTTTTTTGTTTGATTTTATTTTGAAATTAAAAATTCTTTTTGTAAAACTGAATTTTTTAACGGTTGTTCAATTCTTTGGAAAGAAACAAGGTTTTTCAAATCCTGTAAATGAAATTGTTTTCCATAACTCAATGCATGGATTTGATGTGTATTAATGGAGCATGCCTTAATTAAATTTAGATTCCTAGTTTTTATTTTTATTTTTCTAGGAATAAGAAATCAAGTTTTATATTATTGATTTTGAAAGTGATGCAATCATGTCGTGCTTTGTACACTGTGATCATGTCTATGAGGGGGGGTCCTAAAATGATGGTATGGTTAATATTATTTGTATCTACAAAGAAAGATCTAAGGTAAATGCTTTAACTTAAAACAGAGGTTTGTGTTTTTCCTGCAATATGTAGTTTGGAGTTATTTGCTATAAAAAGTCTTTCATAGGTGGTTTGTAAAAATCATTTTGGAACTACTCTTTTTTTATACAATTTAAATATACACTTCTATCAAATAAGACAATTGTTTCAAGTTTATTACACAATAGCTAAAAGAGCTCGGCATTTTATTGTAGATGTAGAGATAAATCACTGTGGACTGGCCATTTTTTTCAGCAGTGCGTGCTATGAAGTTCGATCCACCTCTTTTAAACAGGTATTCTTTATCTATTTTTTATGGTGACATTGAATAATAAATAGCTTTGGTCGAAGCGGTTGGTCGCTAGCTGCTAACATCTGGGCGCTATGTGAAGTTCGAAAACCGCTTCGGACACTGATTTCTCTTTTTTTTTCTTTTTTTTTGAACTGTTTTTATTTTTACCAATCTGATTTCATTTTTCTTTTTTGATTTCGTTTTTTTTTATATAAAAACCTTTTTTTTTTGTTTTTTTAAGAACTGTTTTTTTTACCACTCTGATTTTGTTTTTCTTTTTTTTTTATTTATTTTAAAAAAAACTAATTTAACAAGCACAATTGACACAGTTGCTGATATATTTCCATTTGATTGATTGTGGTGTGCTTAAGTTAGCCCAAACACCCTGATTTAAAAAAAAACAAATGAAATTATATATAAGTAGAACAAGAAAAAAAAATATAACCAGTAAAAATTATATTTCATGAAAAAAAAATAATTAGAAAAAAAAACAAAAAAAACAACAAAAAGAAAGAAACAAAAAAAGAAAGAAAAAATAATAATTAAAAAATAAATAAAAATGAAACGTAATAAAAAAACAAAAAGCAAAAAAAAAGAAAAGAAACACAGTGGAAATCCACAGTGCTTTGTGGGGAGCTACAGTTCATTCCCACACGGTTTAGTTTGTTTGTAATTTATTTATTTATTTACATTAAAAACAAATTATAATTCCCCTGGAATGGGATTTTCAGGAACTACTGTTGACAATTGGTCCAGACTGTCTGCGTGTCTGAGGCTTCCTTGTGGACCAATTCACGTCAACGCCGTATACACGACGTTGAATACTCAAGTCAACCAAGTGCCACCATTTAGCATCGAATCCACATCCTGTCTTTCCTCCACCACCTCTCAAAATGAGTAAACCACCGCTCCTCCTCCTCCCTCTCGTCCTCCTTGTCCTCCTCTCCCTCACCACCGCCGAGATCAAAACTCTATCAATCACCAGCGACTCACGCGCCCATGATTCTCTTCCAAAAATTCGGCTTCACACCAACTGGACACGTGACAATCTCCGTCCACTCCGTCTCCGTTGCCTCTTCTCTCAACGCTCCAAATCCCGTCTCTTCACGCCTCGGTTTTTTCCTCCTTTCCGAAGAATCTCTCCTTCAAGTCATCCTCGAGATCCAGGAGAACCCTTACTTCTGCGTTCTCGATTCTCACTACATTCTCTCTCTCTTCACTTTCCATGATCTCTCACCGCCTCCGCTCTCGTCTTTCAACCAATCTTATGCAGTCACTGCTCCAAACGAGTACTCACTCTTCTTCGCCAATTGTGAGCCGGAAACGCGAGTTTCCATGTCCGTAAAGACTGAGGTGTATAATTTAGACCGTGACGGGTCTAAGGATTATCTTTCTGCAGGTTTAACGCAATTGCCTACGTTATTCACTCTTTATTTCCTTGCTTATGCTGGATTTTTCAGGGTTATGGATTTATGGTTTGTTATAACAATAAAAGATCCGTTCACCGGATCCATTTATTAATGAGTTGCTTGTTACTTATGAAGGCTCTTAACTTGATCTGTGCCGCTGAGTATAAGCATTATGTGAAGGTTACTGGGACTCCACACGGTTGGGATGTGTTGTTTTACATTTTCCAGTTTATTCGTGAGGTTTTGTTGTTCACGGTTATAGTCTTGATTGCGACTGGTCGGTCATTTTTGCAAGAGAAGGGTGCTTATGGCTGTGATTCCACTTCAAGTTCTGGCTAATATAGCTTCCGTTGTGATTGGTGAAACCGGACCCTTTATTAAGGATTGGGTAACTTGGAATCAGGTGTTTCTGTTGATCGATATCATTTCTTGTGGCGCTATTATTTTCCCAATTGTGTGGTCGATTAGGTCGTTGAGAGAGAATTCGAAGACGGATGGGAAGGCTGCTAGGAATCTGGCGAAATTGCAGTTATTTAGACAGTTTTGTATTGTGGTTACTGCGTACTTGTTTTTCACAAGGGCTGTGGTGTTTGCAGTGAAGACGATGGCGGCTTACGAGTATCAGTGGGCGAGTAATGCTGCTGAGGAGACTGCTAGTTTGGTGTTTTATGTGGCGATATTTTATATGTTCAGGCCTGTGGATAAGAATGAGTACTTTCTTCTTGACGAGGGCTTTGAGGGATGAAGAATTTGTGCTTTGAAATGGATAGGAAGTGGTGGGTCATTTCACTGCTGCAAATGCAATGTTTTGCTGCTGCTTACTGGACGTGCTGACAAAAATTCTGGGACAGGTCTGCCACTGCAGCTACTACTCCTATAGTATCTCTTTAGGTTTCTCAATTTCGTTTCCTGCTATAGAAACACACTAGTTAATTACCCGCAACGTCGCTGATGAATAAATATTTTTTATAATTATTAAGATTGAAATAATTAATAGATTTTATTAGTTTAGAAATAAAATATAATATCTATACATTCAAGGTTTGATATAATGAAAACACTGACACACTCTATTATAACAACAACAATATCAAAGACTTAACATCTAAAAATATTATTACTATTATTGCTAAAACAATAAAAAATATTAAATTATTCTGAAAATAAAAAAACTCCAAAACATTAATAAAAGAGAAAGTAAAAAAAAACTAAAATTATTATTATTATTATTGGATGAATAATAGAAAAATAAATTTAATAAAAGAATAAAAAAAGTCCAAAAACTTTAACAGAAAAACAAAAAAAATAAAAAAAAATCATTTGACATGAAAATAAAATAAAATAAAAAACTAAAAGAAAAACAAAAAAAATATCAATTTTTCAAATAATTATAAACATAAATTAAAATTTAAGAAAAAAGTTTTTGAAAAAAATATGGCAATCTGCTCATGTTTGCTTGCAATATGGTAATCTGCTCCCTGTCTATCTGAAAGAAGCAAATCATAGCAATGATCGTTGCAAAGTTCAAAACTGCTAGCTAGCTATATGATTTTGTCGGCAATATCTTTGATGGGTTAAAGGAGTTGTTTATCTGGTGTTTTGAAGAGTTGTTTATTGATGTATATTATTATGGAGCCAAGCCTATGTACATCATTAGAAGTCTTTACTACAGGAGAAGTCCTACTCCTGCCTATATATAGTTACTTATGGGAATGCATAACTTGTCCGAGCATGCATCTTCCTTAGTTCTCAATGGTTAGGATGCCATGATTTTAAGTTTTCCCAATGTCAATTCCCAAGCCTTCTGTATGCCAAACCATAAGGATTTGGGTCTCGTGTTGCTCATGGTGCTGTATCCTAGCATGGTGGTTTGAAATCAGTCATTGCGAGTGATGCGTGATGGCTCTAGCGCCTGGCATTTTAAGTTTTTTTTTCTTCTTAAATAATATATTTTTTATTTTTTAAAATTTATTTTTGATATTAATATATCAAAACGATATGAAAACATAAAAAAACAATAATTTTAAAGCAAAGAAAAAAAGATTCCTGTAAATTTCTCAAATATACTCGAACATAAAACATAAGAACAAAAAAGGGGCAGATCCGGTTTGGTGTCTGGTTTGGTCCGGTCCGGTCCGGTCCGCTGTATTTTATGATTTTTTTTATATTTCTTTGTACAGTAAAATAACGAGTATATCCCTCGAAAAGGACAAAAATAAGTTCTGGGCGGGAGGGGTGCCACAAGAATTTCACATATTTTGAGAATGACTAAATATGATATAGCCCCGGATAAGATAAAATAGTTGACTTGGGCACAGGGGCAGACCGATAATTGACCTTAATTGTTTATTATTTTTATCAAAATTTTGTCGGAGTGTGTAACACGCGCACGATAGAATTTGGCCTCACGCCCTGTTCGGGCGGCGTGTGAGGCCTGTTACGGATCAAAGAAAATTAGCGCCTGGCATCTCCGTAGATGCGCCATCGTGTGGTCGTCCTCATGGGGCGACACGTTTTGTCAACCGATGGACGTATCGGTGGCCGGTTAAAGCTGTTGTTGTCGTTTTCTCTCTCCTGCACGCTAAAGTGCAGGAGAGGCCCCCAAGTTTTTTACATGTTTCACTTCCGTCCCTATTGTATTAATTTTGTGTATGATCTTGCTTTTTCTGCTATATAAGTTTTGATTTAGTTCAATTGAGTCCTTCAATTGAAATTAATTATATATTAAGGTTTCATTTCGGTTCTCCTTTTAATTTCCGGATTGGGTTTAAATACCTTAATATATTCGGTATAGAAGTTTCAATTTTTTTTTATTTGTCCTTTGATTTCAATTGATAATATATTTGATTTTCATTTCGATCCTTATACTTTTAATTTTTGATTTTAATCTCTTTATTTTTATTTATTTATGGAATAGTCTGTATTTTTCGTCCATGTATATATAAGTGTGCTCTTGGCTTTCATTTTTATTTTTTTATTATTTTCTTATTTGTTGAGATGGTATTTTTTTTTAAAAAAAAATAACTCTTAAATTTTATTTTGTGTCTATGATCATTTGAAAATTGATATTTCTTTTTTTTTCTCCATTTGTTCTTTCTTTTAGTTTTCTTTTTATTTGTTTTTTGTTATTTTTTTTTTTATTTTCAAGTCAAATGAATTTTTTTCACCTGATAATTTTTTTTTCATCTTTTGTTAAAGTTTTCAGGATTCTTTTAGTCTTTCATTTATTTATTTATTTTTTTTCATCATCAACACCACAACAACAATAACATTAATAATTTTAGTTGTTTTTCTTGCTTGTTCTTTTGTTAATGTTTTTTAATTTTTTTCTCTCGGGATAAATTGATAATTTTTTTATTGTTTTGATAGTAATAGTAATAGTAATAGTAATGATAATTTAAGATGTTAAGACTTCAATGTTACTATTGTTGTAATAGAGTGTGTTGATCTGTTTTATTATATTAAACTTTACATGTATGGATATTATATTTTAATTATGAACCAACAAATCCTATTAGTTTCTTTAATCCCAACAATTATAAAAATTGTTTGATCAGCTCGCAACGTAGTGCATTTATTTTTTTTTAATTTTCAAGTCAAATAAATTTTTTTTTCAGCTAATAATTTTTATTGTTGTTTTATCATATATTTTATTTTTAATTTGCTCTTTTGTTAAAGATTTTTACGCTTTTTTTTTATCTTTTATTTAATTTGTTTTTTTTTCATTATTAACACAATAATAATAATAATAATAATAATAATAATAATAATAATAATAATAATAATAATACTTTTAGTTTTTGTTGTTACTTGGTTTTTTGTTAATTTTTTTGTGTTTTTTTTCGGGATAATTTAATAATTTTTATTGTTTTAGCAGTAATAGTGATGATAATTTTAGATGTTAAGACTTTGATATTACTGTTGTTATAATAGAATACGTTTTATCTGTTTCATTATATCAAACTATACGTACATAAATATTATATTTTAATCTCAACAGTTATACAAAATTATTTGCTCCGCCCGCAACATAGTGCGGGCAATTAGCTAGTATATTTCTAAGGGGTGTGGTTCAAGCTGTTCGTGTCTTTAGTTTATTTTCTAGAAATTATTAGTTTGAGTTTCATATAAGTCAGTCGTTATAGGCTTTAACTGATCGTTAATTTTAGAACTCATAGGATTAATCGAGGTGTGTATAAATTGATCTGGACATCGATATTCCATAAAAAATAATATATTCTGATATGCCCAATACATGTACCTTGGACTGTGGTTTCTAGATTTATCTTTAGCTGAATGACTCTTTTCTCCTGTTCCTAAAACGAATCAGTGTTGATTAGCTGTCACATTCTGTCAAATGGCACATTCGGAAGGTGTAGAATTTCCTGTGTGGAGTTTCTGTTCTCTTCTGGAAGAAAGGAATTACAGAATAGCAAATTGCATAACATAAGAAGGCCCGAAAGCTCCCTTGCTTTCTCCCATTAAACCGGGTAAGAATTGATTTAATATAACGTGGGTTTAACTGCAACCCAAACAAAACTCGGTTTGCTTATATTCTTGTTTTTCAAGACAGTAATGTTTTCAACTTCTTATTCAACTAGCTAAATTCAAGACAGTCGGAATCAACTTAGTCAACTAGCTAAATTCACAACTTGGGTCATAATTGAATTTAATAACTTAATATTATTTCTAAGTCTATTTTTTATTTAATTATACAATAATAAAAACATAGATGCATAAGAAAGCTAGAGAGAGATTACTCTTATTTCAAATAAATTTATAATTACATATCACTTATGCATCCTCTCAATAATGCACCTATATAGGCACATGTGTATAAATATTGATAATATCAAAAGTCATTATAAATATATATTAAGATAAACTTGGATTTATTCAAATGAACTTAAAATAATGATGCATGAATATAATAAAAGAGTAATGTAGAAATGTATCTAGACATTCACATATACAATGTATAACTTTATAACAGTTTCATCTTTTTTAGGGTCAATTCTTTGAATTGTTGAGACTATTCAAGAGTTTAAATTTACTTGTTATTGATGTTCTCATTAATATTTTGAAACATGAAAATAAAATTTAATGTTTTAATATAAATTATTATTGTTTAAGTAGAATTATTTCATTATAACATGGGCGACATAACATGCAGGTTTAATTATAAAAAGTTGAGCGATAACATTAGTGATTAAAACAAAATATGATTAATAAATGAAACTATGAAAAAATAGTTTAGCATGAGTTTTTTTTAATATCACACTTTAATTCTCACTATTCATGCTAAAAAAATATTAATTTCTTTGTTCTTTTAACTTTATCCATGAAAGATATGAAAAAAGATGGTAATTTAAGAAGGCATGACAAAAAATGGAAGTGTGTATTCGATTGTAATTGAGTTGAATTATAGTGTTTAATTTGAATTCAATTGATAAATATATTAAATTTGAATGTTTCAACAACATAGAATTCAAATTATTTTTTTCTATATATTACCCTTGTTATATTTATCTTATTCTTTCAAATGTCTAAAATAAATAATAGGTAGATGAGTATTTTATAAAAACGAATTTAACATTATTTTTTCCTCTTTGCTATCTTTGATTTACTTAATAGGGATTAGTTGTTCTATATATATTTTTTAATCCAAAGTGGCCTGCTTGAGATATTTTTTTATTTGTTGTGTATTATATTTATGTTTAAACATATATAAAAGAGGTTTGAGATGCTCAATAAATAATGTTGTATTTACCTCTTTAATGTTGGGGGTTTCTTCTAGTTTTTTGATGTTTTTGATATAATAATTTTATTGTTTAAGTTGTTTTTATATATATAGTGCTCTTTTTGTTTAACTTAAGTAATGCATGTTTAATCAAGGATGTTTTTCCTAATTGTGCTATGTTTGTTCATGATCAAAATGAATTTTGAAAAACCAATATTGAATCCATATTGCATGAACATGTAGTCTATTTTAAGTTAGTAGTTTTTGAATTTGTTACCTATTACATGATTTTGATGTCATTTGTTAGATTTTGTATAATAATGTGATTTTTTTGGGGGGGAAAACATGTTTTAGAAGCCAAAAATGCACATTTCTATGGTTTGGTAGTGTCATAACCCAATTTCTGGGTTATTCTCCAAATCTACCCAAAAATAACAAAATAAAATAAAATGGGTTGGTGTCGGTAGAAAAATCAAGGTGGAAATTTTGGATGTTTTTGAGAGTCCGGTCGTACCTCTTTTTTGCCCAGAAATGAAGGAATTAGAGATTCAATTCTAAAATAATTTATTATTCGATAAATCTATTTAAAACTTAAGTCGAAAGGTATAATTATATTTTATGGGTCAATTTGATTTAATCATCAACCAATTTAAAGTGTAATTATGTTTAGGGATCAATTGAGAGCCCAATTGAAGGATTTAATTAAGCGCAAAGGCTTAATTATACTTTAAATGGGTCAAATTAATTTTATTAAGGGCTTAATTGGTGAGAAATTAAGTTTCGAAGCCTAATTTGGGTTAAATTAAGAAGATCATAATTTTTGGTGACGAAACTTTTTGGGTGAAATCGGAAGCCAAAATTGAACAAAAAAACATCGTTTTTCCTTGTTTCCCATATTTTGAACAAAAATTGGATATCGTAACCAGTTTATGATTATCTGTTGGGATTTGGCCAAAATATCAAAATAATTTAACAATTATTTTGTTTTAGCTATCACAGTGTAAAATTACATTATAAAGTACAAAAAATGTGTTTTTTAAAATACAGTGTTAAATTCTTTCGGGTTAGTCTTTCAACTCGCAATGAGGTAGAGATTCTCTCACAAAGAGAAATCTATTTCGAACCTTAGAAAAAGACCAATAAAAAATCAAACTTAGGAAAACAATCAAACAACAATGCAGCTTACCATAGGTATGGTGCACTGGGGTGATGAGTCTTGTCCTTGTACAACAAGTCCCCTTACCCAAACTCTCGCAGACCAATAGGTTTCCTAGTGACCGTAATACTAGGTGTTGACTCCTGATATTTATAGTTGTAATTTTTTACAATTATACAACCCACACCTATTTCACTGCGCGTCGTTGTCTCCCTAATCAGGGGATGACGGGGCTCGAAACGTGAAAAATCATCGTTGCGATGGGTAGTGTAAGGCAGTAGTTGGCATTTTTGGGTTTTTAAGCATGTTTTTCATGTTCTTGGAAAGAACATTACCTTACCCCACAATTTAAATTGTTTTTTTTATCCATTTATTTACACAAACACCTTAAATATACTTGATTACTAAATAATATATGGTTTATTTGCATTAATACAAGTTTTTAATGAAGATTAATCATTGGGTTCAATTTTAAACCACAATCTATTTTGACCAAATTGTTATGTTTCTTTGATAATCAAAGTTAATGTATGCTAGATTATTGATCCTTGTTTGATTTTAACATGTATGCGTCTTTGTTTTGACCATATTTGGTCTAATCTGGATCCCACATTGTTGAGTTAGGTTTCAATGTTTTTCATTCATGTTCTATATTTTTTGTGTTTGTTTCATTTTATATAAAAGTGTTTGGCATGGTTATTGCTATTGTGGTTGAGGTTGAAAAAAAACAATTTTAGGAAAATTGCTTTTAACTGCGGTTCAAAACTGAAATTGAAGTGTTTTGTTAAAACTATGGTCGAGTTTGAGGTTTAATGAAAAGTAGTTTCGAGTGTTTGGTTACCATGTTTTTCATATTGCTGTCAGCTTATAAAATGACTTTAAAGGACACACATATTTTTTTTTAAAAAAAATATTATAGATTTAATTATCATAATAATAAAATATAATTAATAATTAAAGTAAATTACACACTCGTTATTATTCTTCCATCAAACTACTTGCAAATCCATCATGAACTAAATTTATATGATATGTCAAGGCCTCTACGATCCCTTGCTATTTGATCGATGAGCAACATCTAGTAAAAAATCATCAGGAACAACATCTGCAATCCATAAATAGTGTTGTTTCAGGATCTTTATCTACATGTTGCAGAGATATAATTTCAAGAAAAAATTCAGTTGCAAGTTTCTGATTCATAATCAATCGAAAAGCAACGGGGTTGTGGAGTAAAATGAAGTGACACACCTTTCCCTTTCATCACGGCTGATCTCTATCTACATAATTTTTATTTTTTAAAAAATATGATTTTTTTTAAATTAGACTAGGCCTGTCCCAAACCAAATGGGTCGGCTAGCCAAGTTCGACCAAAAAGGCCCACCTCTGCTAGACTTGGGCTGAGACGAGAGCAGGTCCAGCCCAACCCAGGAGTTCAAATAAAAGGCACAAAACAGTAAAACGGTGTATTGTACCTTTTATTCATGTTTTGAATTATTCGACCATGTTACTGATCGCATGAACAGTAACATGTCGACTGTGATGAGAGGGTCAATGGCCCATACCAACGGGAAGAGGAGGGCGAAGTCGTTCTTCCTTTAGTGGTGACGTCGGAAATGGTGCCCTGTGGTGGCCGATATGAGCCTCGGAAGGTTAAAATTGGTGTTGCTCGCTGTTGGTTCTGCTAACACCGGGGTTGCTGTTGATGTTGTTGCTGGAGAGAGGATCAGAGAAGGAGTTGTCGTGGTTATGGAGGAGAGAGAGGGATTTGTTGTGACTGCATATGGAGAGAGAGAGGGGGCAGTGGGCATGCTTGTGGAGGAGAGAGAGGGAGTTGCGGCGATGACAATGAGAGGAAGCTAACGACGACGGTAATGAAGCTTAACTTTAGCTGATATAAAAATATTAATTGTTAGTTATATATGCAGTTGCTTGTGCTTGATTTGAGATGCTGTTGATTCTTTAATCCCATTTGTTCAACTCGTGTTTACTGCATGTTCGTAAGTCTGCGTTTGTTTTGAAAAGCATCGAAAGATGCTTTTCAAAATGCGGTGCAACCGCAGGTATTTAGGTGGGACCCACAAAAAAAATCAGGGGTCCCATTTGGTATTTATTGCGTTTGGCCCTGCGATTTGCTTCAACCACAGGTTGAACCGCGGAGCCAAACGACATCTAAGGATTTTTGAGTTTTTTTGGTGTTTAATATATCTTTGGGATTTGATTTTGCTTTTAGGTTGTGTTTTGGATCAATCATGATTGTTTTGTTCTATTTGTGGTGGAACTAGAATTTTTCAACTCAACTTGGTTGGGTCAAGATTGGGCAAAAAGGTTAAGACCCTATTGTGTTAGTTATATTTTTGTTAAAGGTTTTTTTAATTTAAGGATATGTTTGCAAAACACTCAATAGACTTATTTTTGTAGTTATATTACAAAGAAAAATAAGTTTTTGCTAAACTAAACCTTATATATATATATATATATATATATATATATATATATATATATATTGCCCGCGCACTACGTTGGGCTTTTTTCAATATAGAAAACTGATTGATTTTGTGTGTGTTATAATTAGTTATTTTAATATTTAATCAGTAAAATTGTAATCCATAAAATCTGTTAGAAATGAGTTTTTTGTCCGCCTAAAAGTGATTGAATATTGCTATTATTAAAACTATTTTGATAATTATTTAATTGACATATTGTACAATTGGAGTCGATAAAATTCTTTGAACATGAGCCATGTGCTTCGTGTAACATACTGAATGATTGTTATGTATGTTTTATTTGTTTGTTGAATTATTTCATTAGCAAATAATAAAATTACAATCGATTAATTTTAGCACAGATGAGTGATTTGTTTTACACAACAAACAATTTGATTGGTGATTTTGTTTTAACTACTCGGGTAATAATTTAATTGGTAGATAACAAAACTTCAATTGATCAAATTGACTAAAGATGAGTTATTTGTTGCCTGCAACATACTAATTTTTGTTGAACATTTTTTAACTATTTGAAAAAATAATTTATTTGACAGATAACAAAAATACAACTGCTAAAATTTATTAAAGATTAGTTTTTCAAATGTTTTCTTCATATTATTATATTAAAAGTATTTTAGAGCATTGAGATTAAATTAATATGAGATTTATAAAGAAAAGTCAGTTCAATTGTTTTATATATATTTTAAGACATTAATATCAAAAAAAATATCACAATATATAATTAACTTCACCTATTTTTCAAGGAAAAAATCCTAAAAATAATTATTATCATTATTCCAAAGTCTTATCTATAGTAAAATAAATACATATAAAAACTACATAATCTTTAATTTTTTAAGTTGATTATTTAGTTCATATGTATAACATTATAAAAAAAGTATAGGACCATTAACAATTTTGTTATATGTTTTAAGAAATGGTGTTGGCTGTGGCGAAATGCATGATAATTTTTTTATTATTAGTGTAGATAATTTGATGCAATTTTTTTACCTGTCTTGTCCACGTGTTGCTTCGTATATTTTTTTATGTGATATGAGATTTGAAATATTATACATAAAAAAGCAGTATAAGTTATTTTTTCATAAAATAACATTAACCAATGAATTATTTTGATTATTATTCTCATTGTTAGTGTTATAATTACTAAATTGTCATAATTATTATAAAAATAACATTAACCAATGAATTGTTTTGATTATTATTCTCATTATTACTGTTATTATTACTAATTTGTCATAATTATTATCACTGTTATTATGAACATTATTGAAAATAAGTAATATTCTAATTATTTGTAGCAATACTATCGTTGCCACTATCATTATTGCTATCAAAAGAAATGAAAGTATTTGTTTTTATTTTTTAAGATTTAATTCTTTATTTTTAATTTTATATGAAATTAGAAAACTGACATTAAAAGAATTTGATATTTATAAAAAAAATAGTTCATATATATATATATATATATATATATATATTCTAAGGCATTAATATTAAACATATATCAAAATATATAATTATTCTCATTTTTTCAAGAAAAAATATCTTTAAAATAACCATTATCATTATTTTAAACACATTATCCACAATGAGATGAAAATTCAAAAGAAACGAAATAATCGAAAGTTTTGTAGGTTGATTATTTTGTTAAGATGTATAGCATTATTATAAACAAATATTAGACCGTTAACATTTTTTTAACATGTTAAAAAATTTGGTTTTGACTGTGGTGAAACGCTGGGGAAGTGGCTTGTATATTTTTTTTATTGTAGATAACTTGAGCAAATTTGTCTACCTATTTTGTTTATGTGTTGCATCGTATTTTTTTTTATTACGTGATATTAGATCTGAAATATTATACATAAAAATATTATAAAAGTAATCTTTTAACAAAAACAACATCACCCAATGAATTATTTGGATTATTATTATCATAATTGTTAAATTGTTGTTTAAACTATCACAATTATTATAGCTGTCATTATAACTATTATTATAAATAATTAATATTCTGATTATTATCGGTAGTATTATTGTTGTCACCATCATTATTGTTATAATCATTGTCATTATTATCACAGTAATCATCACTATAATCAACACCCTTATTTTTATTAATATAATCAAAATTATAATTATCATTTTTTTTGTCATCACTAATATTTTTTATATTATTTTATGAGTTATTGTTATTCTTATCATCAAAGCTATAATTATTAACACAATGAGCACAATGATCATTATAAGAAAAAAATATTTGACGTGAAGAATAAATAATAAAAAAAGGAATAAATAATAAATATCAATTTTCAAATGATCACCAACACAAATTAAAATTTAAAAATTAAATAAAAAAACAAACTTAATAACAGAGGAAATAATAAAAATTAAAAACAAAAACTAAGAGCATGAACATATTATGATAAACAAAAATAACAACCATTTCAGAAATATATATATATATATATATTAAAAATAAAGAAATTAAAATAAAATCAAAGATTAAAAGTATAAAGGCCTAAATGATTTCATTTAAAGGACATTATTGAAACAAATCTAAACTTTGATACCGAAAAAATTAAATGATTTAAACCAAATCGGAAATTAAAAGCCTGAGGACCGAAATGAAACTAAAATATATAATCAATTTCAATTGAAGGGTAAAATTGAAATAAATCAAAACTTTGATAACGAATATATTACAGATTTAAAACCAATCCAGAAATTAAAAAAGTGAGGAACGGAATGAAACTATAATATATAATCAATTTCCATTGAAGGACAAAATAGAAACCAATCAAAACTTCTATAATAGAAATCAGGACCATGCAACACAATCAAAAGATAAGGGATTGAAATGAAAACACTAATTACATGAGGGACTGCCAAGCACTATCGCCTGCAAGACAGAGAAAAGGGTGAAAAAACTTTCGACTACCCATCGGCACATTCCCTGTGACCGTGGGACACAACACGTTCCACCATATGGTAAAGGTCATGAAGGCACCTCTGGTGACATGCCAGTTGAACATTTTTCACCACCGGAATTGACCGCACGCGCCACCTGAAGGGGGTGCGAGGCCGAAAATGGTCGGCGCGACTGGCGGACGCGCCTGCAGTATTCGACATAAAATATTTTAAAAAATGGTAAATTATCTAAAAACCCTTATAGCCAATTCTTGAATTTTGTCTTTTATGGAGGCATATAAGTATTTACACATTCAAGATTACTGTTCATTATGCAATAAATTAATATTTAAAAAATAGGAAATTACCTAAACACCACTATAGCCAAATCTTGTATTTTGTCTTTTATGAGGGCGTATCTGTATTTACACATTAATGTTATTGCTCATTAAAAATATGAAATTATTGTGACACCCTTGTATGCAATTCTTGTTTTTTTATCTTATTATGGGATATGATAATTATTTTACTATGCATATAAATGCAAAAAATCAAAAATATCCCTGAATCCAAGGTTAAAATTCAGGTACACAAAGAGATAAAATAATAATTTCACTATTACCATGTGTAATGAATACTTGAGCTCATTTAGTTTTTGTATTAATATTAATAATAATTTAAAAAATACTGAAAAACTCTATTTTGATCCTTTTCAAGAAATGTTCCTCATATTAAATAAAAAGTACACCAAAAAATCTTGTTCCGCTTCAGCCGCTCTTGCTGTTAAGACCCTCCACCACGCTCGGCCGGCACATCCAACCCTTACACTGCGCCAATCAACTGCATCCACTTGGTCTGCCTTGTGTTCGTTTATGCGGCTGATGAGGCAGAGCATCCTCTGCTCTCGCATTTTTACTCTCCCTTTTTATTCTACAAGCTTCATTCCTGTTCGAGCCTACATACCCATAGCTCGCTTTTTCGCTCTCCCTTCCCTTTCTCTGTCTCATCGCAGTATAACCATGCCTCAGGTACACACAAATTCCAATTCTATAATAATTGATAGTGTTTTGTTTATAATTGTTGGATGAATTGGGATTTTTGCAGAGGGAACGACAAAAGAGGAACGTCGAGGCAAATACCGATAAGGCGGCTTCTTCCTCATCGATGCCAAGTGCGGTGGCTGAAGAAGTCACTGACAGAATTGGTGGGTTGAGAATAAGAGCTGAAAACGAAGTACAAAAAACTATTTGGAAGCCCGAGTCTTCTCAAACTATTGCCAATGCTGATGTTGAAAATGTGTCCGAAACAACTCTGAAAAGCAGTGCTAGTTTGAGTAGAATATTCAAGGGTAATTTGTTGGAGAATTTTACAGTGGATAATTCGACCTATTCACTTGCTCAAATAAGAGCCACTTTCTATCCTAAATTTGAAAACGAAAAGTCTGATCAAGAGGTACTCTCGCTGATTTCTCTCTTTTGATTCTTTGTTTTCATTTTTTTTATGATTTGGATAATCTGTTGCTTGTTCATCGCTGATTAAACCAATTTGTTTCTTCCACTTTGATATGCGCAGATTAGGTCCAGGATGATAGAGGTGGTGTCTAAAGGGTTGGGAACCTTGGAGGTAAAGGGTTTATAAAAACTTTGCATTAAAAATCTGTTGACTTTACTTACCCTGTCTGACATTCTGTTCATACGCATATTTGAAATTTTTTTTTTTTTTTTGTATTTTCATTTTTTATTTTGAATTAAAGATTTTTTTGGTATTTTTAAATCATTCATTTGCTATGTAAAAAATAATTTAAAAAATTAAAAAAAATCATTTTAATGTATATTTAAATAAAAAACACTTTCAATATAATATACTCTCAAACAGTCACACTATTTTCTGCCTCTTTTGTCTGTTTAGCAAAATCCCCACATTATCGAATTGACAACATTTGACACTTTCGATTGGCCATGAAGTGAAAACCCATCAAACTACAGTTAGATTTTTCCAGTCTTTCGTAGATATTATCTTAATCCAGAATTTGTGGTTATTATTCTTTAGATGTTTTCTTCTAGTTTAATGATATGCTTGACTGCTTGGCTCTGTTAGTAATGACCTTTTCCACAGGTAACTCTTAAACATTCCGGGTCCCTTTTTATGTATGCGGGTCATGAAGGTGGAGCGTATGCCAAAAACAGTTTTGGGAATGTGTATGTGCACGATATCCTTTCACCCCTTCTCCTCTCTCCCCATGTCTAGCGGTTCTAGTGTGCTGTTTTATCAATTTTAGACTGGTGCTTTTTATTTCTCAATTGCTCATCTTGTTTCTGCTTTTGCTTAATTGGTGGGCAGGTGTGTTTCATGCACTGCCTTTACCACATTTTTCACACTCCATCATCAATGGTTACCTTTTCTCCAATTGCATAAGATGTAGCTTGCTGAACATAGTTTTATAATGTAGATACACTGCCGTTGGTGTCTTTGTTCTTGGACGAATGTTTCATGAGGCATGGGGAACTGCAGCTGGAAAGAAGCAAGTGGAGTTCAATGATTTTCTTGAGGTGATATTGGAATAAGATTTAGAATGTTCTAAGAAAGGAAAAGAGAATAGATTCTTCATGCCCCGTTTTGACTTGTTAATTTTTTTAGTCAATCCTATGTTGTATAATTACACAGTTTCTGTTTCTCTCTCCTGCTCATCATTTAAGTTCCTTTTGTCTGTTGCATTTATGTTTATGTGTAATGCTTATATCAACAGTTTTAAGGCTCCATTTCTGTCCAGCTTTCCTTATCTAACTGCAATGTTGGTTTGCTTGCTGATTTCTGATTCCTCATCTGGTTCAAAGTTTTTCCTAGTTCATCATCTTACTACTATTTGAGCACAACTCCTATTATCTTATCATTATTTCATGTTTCACCATCAAAATAGTAAAATTAAGCTTTACTTGTTGGAACTTACAGTATCATTTCCTCCATTCAGATAAACCGCATGTGCATATCAATGGAACTAGTTACAGCTGTTCTAGGAGACCATGGGCAACGACCTCGAGAAGATTATGGTAGTGTGCTTCTTCCAAAATTTTTGACTTAGAATTTCCAAGTACTTCACATGATCTTTAAGACACCGACTTCTTGTCATTATTCTTTTATAGAATTAATTGCAAGCTTGAGCTTTTATTAGGAAGGTATTTTTTGATTGATCTAACTTGTTTGGAGTGAGAGCTTAAGTTTTATGGTGTTGATTGGATGACCAAAATTTGGTATTCATGGTTTTATTATGCCTCAGATTTTGGCAAGGAACTTCAAAAGAAGATGAATAGTGGATGCAAATAATTGCGACTTTGTCATTATTATGAGATTGACAGTGTGATGTTTACTTTAAAATTGAATTGACAAGTCAGATTATTGTGAGGGCATATGTTCTCCCTTCTCCAGTATGTTGTTGCCACATTTAACTAATTCCTTTGGGCTTGTGGAATTTCCTTACTAATGCTCATGTCCTGTGTTCTTGCTGCAGTGGTGGTGACAGCAGTCACTGAACTGGGCAATGGAAAGCCAAAGTTCTACTCAACTCCTGAAGTGATTGCCTTTTGTCGGAAATGGCGTCTTCCAACAAATCATGTTTGGTTGTTCTCAACAAGGTAATGATCTGGAATCTGTATTGTTTGTCTGCTGTAAGAATTGATTTAATTTAGAGATTTATCTCTCAATTAATAGTTGTCATAGTGTTGATAGAAGATAGTCTCTTGAATTCTGAGATGTGTCTGTCTTACAATCTTAAAGTGGTTGGAACAATTGAGGAAGGGTTAGAATTGAAAAATGTCATCTGGTTAATTTGGGTGGAAGGAAGAGAATCTGATTTTCAAATAGAGTTCAAGGAGGATTTACTTGAGATATCACCAAGGGAGAATTATAAATGAACTTCTTATAGATCAAAAGAATAGAAAAATTAGAAAGAAACTAAGACAGAGTATGGATGGGGCACCTAGACTCTAGCAATACAAGATAAGATTCATTTGACCAATATAATGTCCATAAAAAAGTGGAAATTACAAAATACTTTTGTATGACTAGTTGGTTTTGGTAAAGATATGTCATATGTCCTCCCACTTTTGAGGTCCGGACAATGTTCTAAGCATTAGCTGTAAAGCAAGCATGACTTTTCTTAACTGAGAATTTCCTTCATTGGGAAGCTTTTCATCTCATGATTAGGAAATTTTCACAAAAGCCTCAAAATTGAGCGCTTAATTGAGAAGTGAAAGAAATCCTAAAGCACTGCATTCTATGTGGTAAACTTAAATTTTCTCGCTGGAAGAAATTTTAACAGTTGACTGCTGAAAATTATAGAAATATGGCTAGACATAGTGTAAAATGCTGAAACTTACAACCAAATGCCTGCATCAGACCCTTTTCTTCTATGTAGCTACCTGGCTGGTTTCTACAATGGAAGATTTGTTACAAAGAGGAACTTTTTGTCTGCCTTTTCATGATTGCTAAATCAGGCATTCATTTAATTTTCTGGTTATGCCACAATAGTTTCATTATCTTCTTTTTCTTTTTCTTTTTTCCTTTCAAGTTATGTTTAAGATTAAGGTAATTACAATAAAGAGATGCTTAAGATTAAGGAAATTTTCCTGGAAAAGGGAATTGTAGGCCAGAAGGATTTCCAAGTTTTCCAAGTTACTTTTCGATCTTATCATTTAAGCTAACTTTTTCTCTTTCTTTCTTTCTTCTCAAAGAGGTAATTAGGTTTTCTTCGGTGTAGAAATGCCATATAATATCTTGTCTTCAGTACCAGAATTGCACTTCATTTCTTATATTGCACATGGTAAAAAGAAAGCAAAAAATGACCTCTCTATACTTGCTTGGTTCTTATTTTTCTCCAGAAATGAAGTTTAAAATCAGATCTTATAATCTAGGAATTTTACTTTTCAATTTTATTTTCTTGGCAGACCTTCATATTTTTCATCTTCTCAAAGAAGAATTAAGTTCTCGCAAGTATAGAAATGCCATTGATATTTGTTTTGAGGACAAAAAAAATACTTTTCTTCTTTCCTATTTGGGCTGCATCTGACACGAGAACCTAAAGGAAAATCTATTTATAATCTTTGTGTAATATTATTTTCTTTCTGGAAGAAAGTTCATATCATTGTAATTTAGCAATATAACTATCATGGTACACTGGAAGGATAATGGGAACTGTTTATGCAGCACTAGTCTTGGTATCATTAAAATCCACTAAAGTTATAAATGTCTGCTGTTGGAACAATCATTGAAAGAAATTGTTGAGTACTTTATTTTTTTAAGCCCCAATTAATGTTTTATTAAAGGTAACTCACTTGAAGAAATTTTTATTACAAGTGACTTTGAACTGCTCAGTGTGTGATCTTATATGTCTTGAAAGCTAGTTGAGATACATTTTGTAATTTATATATATATTTTGTTAATCAAGGAGATCAGTGACATCCTTTTTTGCGGCCTATGATGCATTGTGTGAGGAAGGATTGGCAACAACTGTTTGTAGGGCTCTTGATGAAGTTGCTGATATATCTGTTCCAGGTGGAGTTTTAAAGTAGAATGTGCTTCAAATATGTTGTGATTTTAGATAATTGAATTATATGTGAAGTAATAAAGTCATGGATTTTTGAAATTTCTCCATTTTCCACATCATGAAAGTGTGCATGAGTGATGATTGTGGGTAACAACATAATTTTCTAACAACAGATGAAAAGATGAATTGTATACATATAATCTATGCATAGTTGGGATGGAAGGGCGAGGTGTGCTTGTGCTCAGAATCAATTATTGATAATTCAGAACAAACATCTCTTTTCATTGTTTTAAGTTTTGTCATAATCAATGAGAGTTGAAAATGTAATTTAATTAACTTAAGATATTTATAGTATTAATTAGCTTTTATGGATATCCAGGTTCAAATGACCATATAAAGGTGCAGGGTGAAATTTTGGAAGGTCTCGTGGCTCGTATTGTTAGTCATGAGAGCTCAAAGCACATAGAGGAGGTATTGAGAAAATATCCTCCTCCACCAGTTGAGGGAGGTATGATGTGTTGTGTACTGTGTTCACACCTCCTTTTTGTTTTATGGTCATTTGGTTACTCTTATTCATCTTTTGATTTACTTACTGTTCTACTTTTTGAAGTTGACAAGCCCATAATTTTTTTTCTTTCATTTAGATTCTACTTGTATATCCTACCATGGTCCCTACAATTTTTGATGTGTATAGACATAAAATGATTGTAATCTACCCATGCCTATCCTCATTTATTGGTTCACCATTTATTGTCTTTGTTGAAAAGGTCAATGCAATGCCCTCCCATCCCCTTCTCTATCCTTGTGATCACTGTACAGACACAATCAATGAAACTCGCTTTTTGATATTTTTGAATTACATCTAATTTGGTTTTATACTCCAGCTGGCCTTGACCTGGGGCCAAGTCTAAGAGAAATCTGTGCTGCAAATAGGTCAGATGAAAAACAGGTGAGTCAGAGTTATAATCAACCTGAAACAAAAAAACATTATATTTGCTTTAGAAAATTAGATTGTAAAAGTAACTTAATTGAATCCATTGCTGTTTGATTTGTGAAACACTGCTGCAGCAAATAAAAGCCCTCCTTCAGAGTGTTGGCTCTTCATTTTGCCCTAACTTTTCAGACTGGTTTGGGGTTGAATCTGGTGATAGCCATTCCAAAAATGCCGACAAATCTGTTGTCTCAAAATTTTTACAAGCTCACCCTTCTGATTTTTCTACCACCAAGTTGCAGGTGAGGCCATTCAATATTATTATAAAATGTTGCTTCATAATTAATTTTCATGCTCCCAAAATAATACAATCCTTCAGGACATTTTGACTATCATGGTTTGCAAATTAATTAAACTTTTTTTTGTAGAGCCAATATAGTGTTAAAAAGCTGCATATGGTGCTGTTTCTGAAGTTCTAATTTTAATTCTTGATTGATCTAGGAAATGATTCGTTTGATGAGAGAAAGACGTTTACCAGTTGCTTTTAAATGCTATCATAACTTCCACAAAATCAGTTCTGTATCTGCTGACAATCTTTTCTATAAAATGGTCATTCATGTCCACAGTGACTCTGCTTTTCGGCGATATCAAAAAGAGATGAGGTTTTTGTTTGAACTTACAATTTAAATTCCTGTTTTAATATCATTAGTTTTTCACAAATAATGTTTGCTTTTATCTTATTATCCATGCTGCCTACTTAAATGATTTCCATGTTGTAGGTCCAAGCCTGGATTATGGCCATTATACCGAGGTGAAACTCTTGAATCTTGTAACCAAGGATGATTTAACTTTAGGTTGTATTGCAAAATTTCAGTTATGTTAAGATAACACACACACACACACACACACACATGCGCGCGCGCGTGCATGTACATTTATTCTTATTATGCATATATGAAGTTAAAATTTTGTGTTTGCAATGTTTGACGAGTTGCATTTTTTTTTAAATGCTATCTGATAGTGATTTAAGCATTGTTCGATTGTGAAGCCAAGTACTCAAATGTTTCCCAAGACATAACAGAGAGAATATTACATTACTGACGGTATACATTTAGATGTTCTGAAAACTATAAATGCCGAGAAATACATTGAGTTAATCAAGATGCAATTTTATATTTATAAACCCCATCTCCAATTTGTTATGCTCAATAACTGAAATGAATCAATGAAAGGGGACAAATGTTTGGGTAATACTTATAAAAATCTTTATATTATATGAAGTGTTATCATGTCCTTATATATATATACTATTTCTCATGTTGACTTGTTGGATTTTGAGAGGAGTGGGGGAAAATGGGAAGTGGGAGCTTGAGTAATTCACAGTACTTCTAACATCTTTTTATTGATGTAGGGTTTTTTGTTGACATTAACTTATTCAAGGCTAACAAGGAAAAAGCTGCTGAAATTGCAAAAAACAACATAGTTGGAATTGTTAATGATAGAGCAAAAGGTGATTTAGCTGATGATGATGCAAATTTGATGATCAAACTGAAATTTCTTACATACAAGGTATGGGATTTTCAACATATTTTTATTTGATTTTAAATTGTATGAGAAGGTATAAAAGTTTTGTTCATGTTTGAAGGTTAGAAACTTGCAAAGCAATGATGCTTTTAATTATATATTGTTGATAAGTGCTGCATTTGTTTGTTTAATTTTTAAAAAGAGAGATTATCACAAGGAGTTTTACAAAATTTTTTTTTATTAAGTGCTGCATTTGTTTGTTTAATTTTTCAGACGAGAGATTATGACAAGGATTTTTACAAAAGCTGTTTTTTTAAAGCTTACAAAATAAGTCAATTATCCAACAAATTATTGTAGAATTTAGCAATTCGATTTTAGTAAATTTCCCCCCTTTCTCCTCAATGCACTTTTCCTTTCTGGTTATTATTGTCTTTGTATTTTATGAAGTTGCTTTTCTTTTTTAAATTGGCCTAATACTAATATGGTGCTTTTACTTTTCAAGTACAATTTTTACTTTCCATTTCTACTTTAAATTTATTAAAGCATACAATAAAAATAAGAAAAAAACATTATTAACAAACGTTTTTCCAATATAGGAAATAGTGCCCCATTGAAATTTGCATTAAAAATAAGAAATGATGAAGAGAGATTAGGAAAGATGAACCAAACAAGCTTAAAATCAGTTTGGAGTTGCAAGCTGGTTCATTCTCCATACTATCCAAGAAATGAGTATACATGATATTATATGCTTGTTAGATAATTTTTTATATCATATTGAACTTGAAGAGATAAAAACAATATTTTTTTTTAGTTGAAGAGACTATGACAAAAATATAAAATAAATATATTAACATAGATAGGTGTACTAGTATTGTCCACATGAAGAGGAGTTGGTGTATCCTGTGGGAAACCAAGCTCATAAAGAAGCCCATGTAGCCAAAATATCTCTGAGTAGGCTTGAGACATAGCTCTGTATTCAGATTCAGTTGAGGACTTGGAAACTCTATCCTGTTTCTTGCTTTTCCATTAAATGAGTGCAGGCTCATGGAACATACACCATCCATAGTGGATCTTCTAGTGTATGAACATCCAACATAATCAATATTACTATAGGCATTCAGCGTAGGAGAAGCACCGGTAGGATAGCATAACCCTCTCTGTAGAGTACCATTCACATACCTAATGATTCTTTTAATAGCAACCAGATGAAGATGTCTAGGGGAAGCATTGGACTGACTAACCGGTTGAATTGCATAAGAGAGATATGGCCTAGTGTTTATTAAATAGATCAGACTGTCCATAAGTGTTCGATATACTGTTGGATCAATTAATAACTCTCCCTCATCCTTTCGAAGCTTTACATTGATTTCCATTGGTGTATATCAAGTGGTGGCAAATCCTAGAGACCAGCTGCAACCACCAAGTCCATGGCATATTTGTGCTGTGATAAAAATAGTCCATGTGTGCCAGCTCTAGACCAAGAAAATAGGCTAGATTACCAAGGTCCTTCATGTGAAAGGACTGTTGCAAGTGCTGTTTGAGGTGATGTATTAGGCTTAAATCAGTATCAGTGATGACTATATCATCAACATACACTAGGACAAGCACAACACCATTGGCAGTAGTGCGCAAGAATAAGGATGCATCATATTTGCTTTTTAGAAACTCAAAATCAAGAAGAGTAGAGGCAAATTTGGCTAACCATGCACGAGGAGCTTGTTTAATTCCATACAAGGACTTACGTAATTTATACACAGCAGAGGTGGGCGTAGAAAACAAGTCTGCAGGGGGTCGCATGTAGATATCCTCAGCTAGATCCCCATAAAGAAAGGCATTCTTCACATCCAATTAATGTAAACACCATTGCTGTGAAGCTGCAATGGCTGAAATGGTGCGTATTGTAGTCATCTTGGCCACTGGAGAAAAGGTCTCCTCATAGTTAACTCCATATTGTTGATGATTCCCAAGAGCTACCAGTCTTGCTTTGTGTCTGTCCAGGCTGCCATCAACCTTGACCTTCACTGAATACCCATCGACACCCAAGAGGTGTGACACCTGCAGGGCACTCAACAACATCCCAAGTGTGATTAGTTTTTAGGGCATGTAGTTTTTCCTTCATAGCCTGCTGCCAACATGGTTCTTTAGCTGCTTGTGAATAAGTTGTAGGTATTGCAATAGAATGTAGTGTAGCAGAGAGAGCAGACTGGGAGGATTGAGTCTTGGATGGGTTAAACCCATGCTTGTTAGGAGGTACTGAAACTCTAGCAGATCTTCGTAAAGAAGGCAGTATAAGAGGTAAGTCATTTACCTTAGAATCTGAATGATGCCTAGAATTAGATGGCAGGACAATAGCTGAAGGGGACTGCACATGTGATTGTCTATGTCTGTACACCAATAGTGGCTGGCTGATTGAGGACACCAGTGGCGGGAGTTTGTAGTGTATCATCTTGACCACTAGTGTCAGGATTAGTGAAAGAAGTTAACAAGACATGTGTGTTGGGTAATGCTGAGGAAAACATAGAAAAGAAACACTGATTTTCAAGAAATATAACATTTCTAGAGATATGGATTCTATTGGTATGAGGATCAAAGCAGAGATATCCTTTTTGATTGATACTATACCCAAGAAAAGCACATCTAATGGACTGAGTAGTGAGTATGTTCCATGAAGGGGAGACAGGTGCATAAAACATAAACACCCAAAGTGTGTAGATTCTCATATATGGGTTGACAACGATGAAGCCTGAAATTTAGGGAGTTCAGACCTAATTTTTGTGAGGGAAGTCGATTGATTAGGTATGTAGCAGTAATAAGGGCTTTTACCCAAAATTTTGGTGGAGCAAAAGTGTCAATAAGCAAGGCTCTAATGACATCCAAAAGATGTCGATTCTTACGTTCTGCTACTCCATTTTGTTATGGTGTATAGGAATATGATCTTTGAGAAATAATGCCTCTGTTTTGCAAGAATGAATGTAATTCATTCGACATATATTCTCCTCCAGAATCTGATCTAGGATTTTGACAGTGACATCAAATTGATTTAGTCCTAGAAAGAGTTTGAACATGGTGAATACTTCTGATTTCTTTTTCATGAAGTAAACCTATGTATAACGACTATAATCATCTATAAAGGTTACAAAGTATTTGTAACCTTCATGAGATAGAACAAGACTGATTCCCTATACATCACTATGGATAATATCAAATGGTTTTATGGCTGTACTTCCCTCAGAAGGAAAGGGTAATCTTTTACTTTTGCCAAGCTTGCTTGTAGCACAATCAAAAAGAA
The DNA here is from genome assembly GCA_029228465.1 of Salix viminalis. Lineage (NCBI taxonomy): Eukaryota > Viridiplantae > Streptophyta > Magnoliopsida > Malpighiales > Salicaceae > Salix > Salix viminalis. Next base: position 6,906,038 of record CM055441.1, on the reverse strand, counting down.
CAAACTAGAAGAGGAATGCATTTTATTGTTTATTAGTCCAGATTTCAGAAGATGGGATAAAACTTTATGATCTGGATGACCAAGACGCCTATGCTAGACTTCTTTAGATACTTTTGGAATAGTACAGACAAGAGATAAAGCAGGAAAGGAAACTACGTTGTGCGGAACAACAGATTGTAAGAGAAATAGACGTCCATGCTTAGAACCCCTTTGCTATCAACTGGCCTGTCATTTGATCCTACACAATACAACCTTGTTTAGAAAAATAAACCTTGCAATTATTGTCTACAAGATGCCCAACAAAAGCCAGATTTACAGCCAGATTTGGTGAGACACAAACTTTTTAAAGGAGGTTTATCACCAACAACTACAATGAGAAGAATACTTTGAACCTGTGATGTTCCATAGTATTTTCCAAGATTTCTTAATCCTTTCAAAGAGTTTGTCATATGATTAGAGGCTTCAGAGTCTAATATCCAAGAAGAGAGTGAAGAGGCAGCGTTACCTTGAAGGCCAAGTGTGGTAAATACACTTACAATCATTTCTTGTACCATTTCTTTGGTTAAGGCTGTTTCTATAGAGGACACATTACTGGCGACCACATTTGCAGTGTTGGTTGTGTGACGATTCTTATTGAATAGTGAAGGTGGTTGAATGGGACACTCCTTAATAATGTGTCTAGGCTGGTTGCAATAATTGGAGACTTTGTTTGGACAGTGTGGTGCAATATGTCCATACTTCTTGTAGCTATAACATTGTGTTTTTCTCATCTCAGATCCTCTCCCTCTAATGTAGGTAGCATAAGCCACAGGAGCAACTATTGTTTGTTCCATGGTGTTCTGAGTATGGAGACATTGTTCTTCATGCAAGAGTTCTCCAAAACAAGCATCTAGAGATGGAACAGGATCTCTTTTCACTGGAGAGGCACAAACTAGTTCATATTTAGATCTCAATTTCATCAGAAATTGATCTCTTTGGTTGATCTTATGAACCTGTTGCACTGCCAATACCCCTTCTTTAGACATCTTGGCTGTAACAAGATTTGAATAATCATTCCATAGTGTCAAGAATCCAGCATAATACTCCTGGATTGATAGATCTCCATGAGTGTAGTTAGCAATGCTCAATTCAAGCTGAAATCTCCTAGCATTGTTATCTTGGCTATAGATTTGTGTGAGATGATCCCATATAGCCTTTGCTGATCTATGAGGTCTTAAAGACATGATTAAATGTGGTTCCACAGAATTGAGGATCCAAGACATGATTTGTGCATCCTTTGCTACCCATACAGCCTTTGCCCTAGTTGATCCTTCAACATCTAAGTCTCCCTTTTCACTATCATCTACATGACTCCTCAGCTCCTTTCCCTTGAGGAAAATCTCCATTTGAAATGCCCAGGCAACATGATTTTGCTAGTAAATCTGACAAATATTATTTGCCTTCTCCATCAAGATAAGACTCTTAAACTCTAGAGTTTCTAAGGATTAGGCTCTGATACCATAATAGAAATGGTTATAATGTCCTCTCTTGCTATTACCTTCTCATATATAGGGTAGAATACATTAATTACAACATCTTTCTATATATGTTAAGCTATATCTAGGGGGGCTGTTATGGTAATATAAATCTACTTATATTTGGTAATTACAATCCTACTTTTATTCAGTATATTTCCTACTTTAATTGAGTATATTTTCCAATCTCCCAATAACTGCAGCATGCTTTCTTTTCTTACTGCCATGTTCTTGATAATTAAATTTTCCTAGTAAATGAAAATTTGCTATATTTGTGTACATGTGAATTCATATTGAATTTGTAAACTTATTTAAGCAATATGGTGCTGACCGGAGAACTCAAATAATGATTTATGGTTCTATTGACTTTATCTGATCTCAATTGTAATGTGCATTCTGAATCTTTTCTTTCTTTCTTTCTTTTAATGCAGTTGAGAACCTTTTTGATCCGCAATGGCTTGTCAACTCTTTTCAAGGATGGCCCATCTGCCTACAAGGCATACTATCTAAGGTTAGTTTTGTTCTTATTTGCTGTAATTTGTGCTGGAAACTTTGCAATTGCATATGCTCCCATATGTAATTTGCATTAAAAATATAGTTAATTGCTGTCAAAATCTTTTGGATTCAATTGAATTCTTAAAGACTCAGGCCCATTTATCTGCATGGTTTGAGCTTGCTGCATCAGAAATTTCACTGGTGCGGGAAACTAATATTTCTTTCAGAATATGTAACAATGAGAATCTTTACTCCATTCCAGAGTCATACTTCTCCTGTTATAATCATTGTTAGTCATTGACTACAATGCATGCTTGTAATAGCTTCTTTATTATCATACAGTTATGTTCAGTGCAACTGTTTCATGCAATTCTTACAACTTACTAAACATCATGATGTGGATTTGGTGTGTGATCGTGCAGAATGGTGCAAAAGGATCCATATAGCTTACCCCAACTAGTTTGGGATTGAGGCTTGGTTGTTTTTGCTTCTGCTTCTGTTTGTACTGCCATAAATTTAAAGTTTCAACCCCGGATTTGTTCACCAAAATTTCTTTTATATTTTACAGGCAGATGAAAATCTGGGGAACTTCAGCTGGAAAGCAACAAGAACTCAGCAAGATGCTTGATGAATGGTACTGTGAGATGTATCCTGTAATCCCTGATCTGCAACTTATCCTTTTCATACATGGTATACATGATTGGTGAATAGAATCTCTCCCTCGATGTTCAGGGCTGTATACATACGAAGAAAATATGGAAATAAGCAGTTGTCATCTTCAATATACCTGACCGAGGCTGAGCCTTTCCTTGAACAATACGCTAGTCGATGTCCAGAGAACCAGGATTTGATAGGATCTGCTGGAAGCTTTGTTAGGGCAGAAGATTTCATGGCCATCATAGAAGGAGGTAGGGATGAAGAGGGTGGTGATCTTGAGATGAATAAGGAGATGGTGCCCCCAAGTCCTATTTCCTCATCCAAGGAAACTGTTCAAAAGGATAGGGGTTTGATTGTCTTCTTTCCAGGTAAACATACCTCCCCTTTAGATGTATAGCATGCAGTACAATTTTTCATGGTAACTTAAGTGGACCACTTATTTAGCTAATAGGAGATCAATTGGATATCATTTCCAATACCCCTTATTTTGCAGTACAATCATCATCATCATTTCCTCTTATTTTTCACAACTTTATAGTTTTGAATATCTTGGATGCAAGTAAAAGAAATTTATCATGATATTGTTAGTTGTCTAGTTTTACATCTCTTTATATTTTTTTTTCAATATGGAGCTATCCTTGTGTAGCTCTCTCAGTTACATGTCTGGAGCTAAGCAATTTCACTGAAGTTCTTGGTGTTTTAATTTCCATTTCATGTTATAAAACTGTATACTTGAGAAAATTCAACTTTCAAATATAGAAGTAATTGTAATGTATATGTGGAATTCAATAGTAATTGACATTGTTATATGTGAGGATTTCCTGTTACATTAGAACCTGATATACATTTCTAGCTGTTGACATGCTTCATCGCTGTTACACTTAAATGTCTCAATCATTTTATCATTTTCTTATAGTTACAGTTTACGTTCCATGGGTCATAGTTGTACAATCTTACTTTCTTAGGCTGTTGGGTTATGTACAATTGTATTCATCATCATCATCATCATTTCGAGTAAATTATTTTCTTAGTACCTGATGTTTTGGCATGGTTAAATTTTGATGTTTTGGCATGGTTAAGTTTTAAATCTGATGCTTGTAGAACCTAAACCTGGGCGCCAAACATTTTAATTTTCAGAACTGTAGTCCTATTTGAATCCCACATAAGAACCTTAGACATTTTGTGAGAATTTGAAACTTGGGTTTTTGAAGAAGGACCTAAGTTTTGAGTGCAAGGATTCTGGAGCAAGTTTGTGAAGTGCATGGGGCTAATGTTTAATTTTTAGGTTTTAAAAATTTCATGAACTCAACTTTAGCTGCACTTGAATAAAAAATTATGAATACAATTTTTTGTTCTTGAATGCAAGGATTCCAGAGCAAGTTGATGAAGTGCATGGGCTATTGTTTACTTTTTAGGTTTTAAAAATTTGAACTTGACTTTAGCTGCACTTGAATAAAAAAATGGAATTCCATTAATTTCTAGTCATTCAATCGCCATGGTCATATTTGTTTTTTAATCTTAAGATTCTAATTGAAGAAATTACAAACATAGGAACCTTAATGAAATAAATATGAAGCTATAGGGATCAAATTATTTTTTTTTCATGAAATAGGTGTTATCCATCTGTTTTTCTCTTCTTTCACTCAGTCCTTTGTTGACAGGTGGGGCACCTCCACCATTGCCTATACACTCTGCTTTTAATGTATTAATTGTTAAAATATTGTTTATGTAATAAGGTAAGGAGTACATATTTTTTTTGCAAAATATACTGCACGCTTATCTAAATTATCATATATTCTTTAGTGAAATCACTTTTAAATCCTTATTTTAGAGACTTGCTAAAATTTGTTAATGACTCATTTGCAACATTGTGTCTGCAATTCAAAACCAATGTCTTCCATTGACAATCTTTTGAATGAAACTTGATGTTTACCTTCATTGCATGCAATCCTTTTCATTTGTACTCTGTAACTTCTATTGAGATTGCTTGCTTCTTTATTCTCTCATAGTGAGGGTTCACTTTGTTGTATGCTTTTGAAATTTCTGTTTCCAGGAATTCCAGGATGTGCTAAGTCTGCACTTTGCAAGGAATTACTAAATGCCCCTGGAAGTCTTGGAGATGATCGTCCAGTTCTTAGTTTGATGGGTGACCTTATTAAAGGTATTGATTTTGAGCAAATTTTCCTTTCCTTTTTTGTGGCATCATGCTTCAGGTGCTTTTAGGGGAGTTTCTTATAATTTATATGCAGTGGGATTGGGCTCTTTGTTTATGATATTTGCTTTGCCTTTTTATTTGGAAGGATGACTTATTCTCCATCAATATTTTGCAATTCCTTTTTCTATTAATACAGTTTTCTTTTAACTTAAAAAAAATGGAATCGATTGTTCTACATTATAATTCTTGTAAACTAACCGGAATTTAGCATCAATTGAAGGGTATTGAATCCTCCCTTAGTGGATCCCCAATCATGGGGCGAGATCATGTGGTAAGATCTTGATTTCAAAACTTTTGTCACATCTGTTTGGAAATCCTTCTAGCATGAATGCGTTAATATAAATTTATACCCCAAAAATCTGATACTATGTGAGATTCTTTTTACTTTAAGTTTCAAAAATTTGATAGGTGAGTTTTAGTTTGGATAACAGTAAGTTAGTATTATGGAGGGAAACATCAATTACTAGTACGATAAGATATTTTCCTGAACAGGGAAAAATAACTAAGAAAAGGAAAAAAACAAGACAATCAATACAAGAGGGTGAACCCATCTGACAGAAGATACATTAAGGAGCTTAATCTAAATGCCCTGAAAGCAGAACCATGCAAATAGGTCAAAAGTCCTTCCTGTCCACAATAGTTGCTTTCAGAGAGGCATTCCAAGATACCAGAGTTCCAGTCTATATTCTTGAAAACTACTGCAAAAGAAGCTTACAATAGTAATTTATTTTACTAAAAGTATTATTTGCTATTATGGAATTATTAAAGGTTAAGATGTTTGAAGGAAAAATTGCTCTTGGATAGTTTTTTCCAAAGTGGATGATTTTGGAGGGAAATGAGCTTGACTTTCCTGATAAGAATACAATATCTTAACCTTTAGTTGATTGCTATGGTTGCTTCTTTTTGTTCATGGTTGTGAGCATTCTCTTTAATTTCCAATATTTTAACCATCATTTTTTAAGGTTTGTACTTTTATACTCGTTAATATATAATTCATTGCTTTCAACAGGAAAGTACTGGCAGAAGATTGCTGATGAGCGGCGCAAAAAACCATATTCTGTAATACTTGCAGACAAAAATGCACCCAATGAAGAGGTTTGGAGACAGGTAATCTGATCTAACTTGCTTACAAAAATTTAGTGGAAAAGGATGGAAGCAATTTCATCCTTTGTTATTTTTGAGCTGGAAAAGAGGGTGCTATTTTGTTTTGGCATGATTGTGGGAAGAATCTTTGAAGATGTAGTTTCCTGAACATTTCAGTTGGCCGGAAACAGATGTTATATGGAGTTATTCTTTTGAGATTGTGGCTTTGCCTCTTTAAAAGTAGCTTTTGGACCATTGGAATCTTTGTAGGCATTCTTTGAATTAATCATTAGCTCGAAGGGTAATGTGGAATAGAATGAGAAGGTGATTTGCAACTTTACTGAAGTTGGCAAAGTCCAGTGTTAAAACTTTGTTACAGGCTTTGTTGATATTTGAAGGTGTTTATGAAAGACTCAACTTTCCTTGGAATTCTGACTAAAGATCCATTTTGATAATCTACAACGAAGAGATAACTCTTGAGTGTAGATAATAGTCAGAGTACTAGCATATATTTGAATACACATTTTATGCACTAAGTTCATTTGCTAAGCATTTGCTTTTACTCAGCAAAGTACATAAGCTTGTATAAGTTGTGGTATATGGGACTACTGAGTTCTCATTAGGTACGGCAGAGTTAGTTCTTGGGGAGGTTGTGCTTTTTGCACAGGAAAAAAGACACCAAGCTGTGCATTGTTAGCAAAACAATACCTTGAGTTGTGTTGGAGGAGCAAAAGAAGAATTTGAGCAAGAGTTTGCGCAACTCTGTTACGCAGAGTGCTTAGACTTCATAGATCATTTACATTGCATTTGAGAGATTCTTTGTTAATTGAATTTCAAATGACATGCATGTCTTATGATAGGCTTTCTACTGTCCAGATCGAAGGCATGTGCCGAAGCACCCAAGCCTCTGCTGTTCCGGTCATACCTGATTCAGAAGGTTACCTTCCCTGCTTGCACGAATTATTGTAATTTTCGCATTCCATTTGTAGTGATTAGTAAGACTTCAAAGCATTTCTCTGTCATTATTCACTTGTCAAAAATTAGGTGGATGCTTATCTGTAATTGTATTCCTAGCGGGTTGGTATATGTGCTTCGTTACTCATGATGGTTTGGTGAACTTCATTTTTTAGATTTACAATCTGTGAAATCAGAATGCACATTGAATTCTAGGTTGAAACCCACATGTAGAAAGCTCTCCACTTCTTATATGCATGTTCTTCTTTCTAGATAGATTCTAGTTTTTGGGATGTAAATGCCTTTATGTCCAGGATAAATCATTGCAACTGATTGAATTCTCTGGGATGGCTGCAGAAGCATTTTTATTGTGTTTTTGGTTTCTTGTTTTATAGAGTGGAGCATCTTGTGATCTAGCTTACCATGAAAGAAAATAAAAACCAACTTGTCATGTTTCATTCTTCATAGCTTTTATTCTTTTATAATGAGTGCTTGCTCAAGCATAATTTTTTTTTCTTTTGGAGACAATAAAATTTTGAATATGTGCTAACCATTTACCTAGAAATACAAATTGCAGTGAATCCCATCAAGTTCATGTAAAATAGGCTCTGCACCTGTATCTTTGCTCTGTGTATCAGCTACAATACTTCACTGTCATACATTTTTTCAATAAACTGGGACATTCAAGTGCTTCAATACTCCTGATGTTCATTGAGCATTGCTTTCAAATGGTTGATTCATCTTGATCAGGGATGAAAGTATATCAGTCAGGGACTTTAATGTAATTCATGTTTATAAGCTTATACTTTATATAAGCTGGAGGGCACCTACTTAGATTACTTGGCTATCACATCCTCTCAAATCTCACTTCTCACTTTAAATATAAACGCAAGCAATCAGATTGAAATTTGTAATCTTTGCTTTCAATGTTTCATTGTGATTTATTTTTCACATTGGTTGTATTTAACTATTAATTTCTTATTATCTGTGATTAATGTTTTATCCTTGCTGTTTACTTTTCAGGGACAGATTCAAATCCATTTTCTCTTGATGCATTAGCTGTTTTCATGTTCCGTGTACTTCAACGTGTTAATCATCCTGTAAATGCCATACTCTTTTTGTTGGTAAATTCAACAGACCCAAATGTAAAATATTGTCTATCGTTTTTTAACATGTTCCTCTTTGCTTTGGACTTTTAAAGGGGAATCTGGACAAAAGATCTCCAAATGCTGGTTATGTGCTGCTTATGTTTTATCACCTTTATGATGGCAAGGTATTGTTTATGTTGGCATGGTCTGGCCACCCGGTGTCCCAGCATTTGAATCATCTTTTTTTTTATAATCTTCTCCTTTTGCTTTTTCAGAACCGTGCAGAGTTTGAGAGTGAACTAATAGAACGCTTTGGCTCTCTTGTCAAGATGCCATTGCTGAGATCAGATAGGTAAGAATAACTTGAATGTCTCATCTTTCAAATTACTCACCTTTCAAATTCTAGTTTTTTCTTCTCTTCTGTATCTAGACTTCTATTTTTTAGGTCACTGCTCTAATCTCAAATATTTTCTTTTTAGAAAGATTCTCCTAGTTTGTTCATAACTCAATGTCTTTGCCCTTAGGCATCATCATCTTCTTATAATGAAGGTCCAGTGGTTTCATTCTTCCATGTCATCGTCGTCATGATAAGGATCAGACTTATGACTCTCACATAATTTTCCATTAAAAAATAACCTGCTCTCCTAAAAATTGCCTAATTTTTATAAAGAATCAGTAACTCCAGCTCACAGCATGTGCATTAGTTCATTTGTCTTTTATGCGGTAAGTGATCATCATTTTCAAGGTTTGCACAGGAAGTTAAAAACCCATTACAACTTACATCTCAATGGCAGATAGCTAACTACTTTAGTACAATAACAGAACAAACTAAGTGCCTTGATAAATGCAGAAAATTCTTTACAGGCCAGGTGAGCTCTAAGAAATAGAGTACACAAATATCAAGCATATACTTGTCTTGTTGGAACAAATGCTGACAAAATTATATATTAATATCTTGCAGTACCTATCTAGCCTGTCTCTATACTCATATCAAACATGCAAATGTTTTACTTTCATCTTGTGATGCATAAGCAAAGTCCTCTATATTTGCAGTTTATGTAAAGAGTCTAGAACTCTGAATTAACAAAAGCTAATCAAGGAGAGAAAAACACCGTTCATTGTGAGAGAAATGAATATTCACTACAATATTCACCATAATAGTTCAATGATAGTTTTGCCCTTCACACAAAAAATTATAGAGTTGGCTATTATGGATTGTGTTGTCTCTTTACAAGGTTCATTAGTCATTATCAGATTATTAAGAGACTATTTGTTCTTTTCACATTTCTAAAATATAGTAAAATGACTAAAATACCTTTGAAAGCAAATTTTTTAAACTAGCGACTAGAGACTTTTTGGTGTTTTCAACCTGTTTTTTTTTGTAATTATCAAGTTGATTAAGAGGTTATTTGATATTTTAATAAATATAAAATATAATTAAAAAACTAAAGTGATAACATGTACAACCTTTTCACCGGCATGTGGGAGACACTCATGGTTTTATTGCAGTGTGTGCTGTGTTAACTAGTGGCCAAAAAATTATGTATACTATGTCATTGGACTTGTATCAGTCTTATTGGGGTAGTGTGTGATAGTGGTGGTGTAGCAAATTTTTTTTTTATCTATTTTCTCTGCCCACAAAATTCACGTTGGACATTCAAAATTTAAGATTTCACTTATTTATTGAGATTTCAACTTTGGTCCTTATTCTTTTTAATTTTTGTTTTTGATCTTTTTATAAAATTTCAATTTGTTTTCAATTTCAACTTTCAATCCCAATTTGTGATTTTGTTTTCAATTTGATCTTCATTCTTTTGATTTTTTAAATTGATTTTTTTCTATTTCTCCTTTTAGTAAAAAAATTATACTTGTTCTCTAATTTATTTTTTTATTTTAATTTTGATTCGAATCTTTTCAATTTTTATTTTTTTTTGGGATTCTTTTTGTATTATTGAATGTGTTTTTAATTTTTTCTTTCAACATTTGATTAGTTGAGAATTAAGCTTTGTATTTTTTTCCAAATAGGGCAATTCTGGACTAGTAGCTCGTATTTTTGTTACCTACTTTCTTTTTCAATTTCATCATTCGATATTGTTTTTTTTTTGGGCTTTTACTATTATCTCATTCTCATGATCTGAACCTTAGATTTGACTGGTTAATCTGAGTTGACTTGATTTTTATTATTCATATTACAAGTTTGTCATGCCAACTTGAGTTTACTTGGGCTATTATTTTTCTTATTCAATTTTGTCCATTTGTATTTGATTGGTTGAGAGTTGAGCTATTTTGTTTTTTTTTTTCTTTTGAAAAAAGATTTTTTTCCAAGTACTCATCATCATTTGTTTTATATTATCTATTTGTTGCTGCTGCTTATGATTTATCATATAATTAAAATAAAATTAACTTATTTGACGTAGCTAGGTCTATGGTCACAATTGTTTTTTCCATTAAAAAGTTTTTGCAACACACAAACATCATTTTTTAGGCAAAAACAATTATCCGTATTGTGGCATAGTATGAGTCCATGTCTCCATGCTGAAACAACTAGGTGCAATGTTTCTATTTTAAATGAATAATAAAGCAAGTGTATTGCACCACCCCATGTTTATGGTAAAACAATTAGGTGCAATGTTCCTATTTTAAATGAATAATAAAGCAAGTGCATTGCACTGTTGTTTTAGTATAAAGAACTTGCATTGCATTCATATGAACAATAAAGTAAAGCAAATGCATTAAAATAGGTTCATTACACTTGACTATTTTATTCTAGAGAAGACAGTAAACCAGGTGCTTTTTTCTCCCTTCATTCTCTTTTTTCCTTTTTCATTTTCTTTTCTTTCCTTTCAATTTTTTTTTTCTCTTAATTTTGTCTTCAAATTTTTGTAACAGTCATCCAGGTTTACTTTTGAACCAGCCCAAATTGACCAGATTAGTTAAATCCCTTATAGACAAGTAGTTGAGTTTGAAAGTTTTTTGTCATGTTATTTTTTTTTTTTCAATTTTATTCTCAAACTAGTCAGTCGAGTTGCTTTTAAACTAGTCAAGTTAATTGGGTAATGTTAAGAAAACTCACATAGTTTAATTTTAAACTAGTCAAGGTTTTTTATCATTTTTTTTTATTTCATTCTTTGGACACGGCTAAGTCGATGGAGTCACATTGAAAAAACTCCCACAATCTAATTTTAAATTCAAGTTAGGCAAGGAATCGAGTCAGGAGGTTGCAAGGTTGACTCCTAGGCTGAATTTGATAACAATACCAAATAGTTCTGTACTATCTAAATATTTTTTGTTATATTCAAAACAAATTTTCATCTGACCTATAGTTTAGCATCTATCTGTAAACTAGTATCACACTAACCTTGTGGACAATGAACAATTCCTGGCCAGTCAGTATGTGCTAACCGGGATTATACCTGACCCAATCTTGACAAGCCTTGAATAACAACACCAGAAAACAAACTGTACTTTGATTGTCCCCTGTCTTTATTTAACATGAAATTGTGAATGAGAGGAGAATAAATCTAATTTGTAACATGAACTTAAATAACTCAGAAAGCTAGATATCTGTATGCATGAAGAATGCTGTAGTTTCATGGAAATGTTCTTGTTGCATGTTGACATTTGAAACTAATGGAACCGTGGAAATAGCAAAATGGTGAAATAAAATTTTGCACTGGAGTGCAATGTCTCAATCAGAGTAGGTCTAAAGATGGATTGGAGTTGGCATAAGATTCTCATAAGTAGCCCACTTTGTGACATCTCCAAGAGAGTGGGTTTTCAATACATTTATGATTTCATATATTTTTGGCTTACGACCAATTACAGATGCAGGCTCTTATCATTTTTGTGTCCCCTCTGTTGTTGGCAGTTATTTTAGTTGCATTCACTTCCTACACTTTGAATGTTGAACCTTTTGTTTGTTTTTTTGCCTTTTCATTTGCAGTTCTTTGCCAGATCGAGTGAGATTGATTCTAGAAGAGGGGATAAATTTATACAGATTGCATACTAATGCACATGGAAGGTGTGCATCTATAATTTGTATAATGCCCAGATAGTTTGTTTTAAGTTATGCATAGGAGGATTTATTTGAGGCATGGCATGCATTTGTATTACACATTGCTCCTCTTAGATGCATGCATCATGGAATTTCTATTTGAAACCTATAATAAAAAAACAAAAAAAAAACTGAGCATTAAGAGACAGAACTCTTATTTTTACCAAGTTTCTTGGAATAGAATAATGAATTAAAAACAAAGTGTAAAGTCATTTGATTTTTCTTATGTATATGACTTAAACACCAATAAATCGTTTCTGCAAATGAGTTTCTTCTTCTAGTTGTTAGCACCCCACCCCCATTCCCCAACACCACCTTTTCTGAATCTTATCTCTTGCACCAATTTAGACAATCCTTGTATCAAACTCTTATTTGTTGTTGATTACAATAAGTTATCACTATTTATCGACATAGTGTAGACCAGTATTCCATTATCAGTAAACAGAATTAATAAATTACATAAGAGTAAAACCTGTCTTTCATTCTCTGGTGAAGAGTTCCTGTTTTTGCCTGACGCTATTATTACCGCAGCATTCATGGCACTACTACTGTCAATTATTACCAAACAGCTTCTAGCATCATTACTAGTAGTCTCACATTTGCTACTTCTTTAAATTCTTATTTTGATATAATAATGACAGGATGATAATAGGACCTCAATTAGACTCTCCTTTGTTTTTAGTGTACCTAGCATGCAATAAAAAGTACATAATAAGCCTCTATTCAAAAATATTTTCAACAGTTATCTATTTTTGAGTGAGGATAGTTACATTCTTGTTGCTTGCTCTATGCTTAGATTGGAATCTACCAAGGGTTCATATGAAAAGGAGTGGGTTAAGTGGGAGAAACAATTGCGGGAGGTTTTAATTGGTGATGCTGAACACTTGAATTCCATGCAGGTTTGCATCTTCTACTGTTGTCTGTGCCTGTTATCTTTGTTGGGTCACCAAATATTATTGACTGGAAATTACCATCCGCCTCACCTTTCTAGGACAGAACTCAAGCTCAAATGAAATACCTAGTGAACTAATTAATTTCTTCATAATTTATATCCATCCAGGTTCCATTTGAGTCTGCAGTAAAGCAAGTGTTGGAACAGCTACAAATTATCATCAATGGAGAATACACACCACCGAGCACAGAGAAGAGGAAACTGGGCTTGATTGTTTTTGCTGCTGTCAATTTGCCTGTGACAGAAATCTCCAGTCTCCTAGATAAGGTAAGCATAAAGTTTTGCCTTGTTATTTTCTTGAGTCTCTCAGTTAAGGGCACTGGGTTTGTGGTGTAAACGACATTTTTAGTTCCTAAAATTAGACAATTCTCACTCGTGATACCCTGGGTTACAAATGCTTAATTTGATCTTGAACTCTAGTGTCATGATAAAAAATTTCATTTTTCCATCCATCTCTCCAGCTTAAATATTCACCAATAATTGTGCAGGGAGAAACTTTTTTTTTTTTTAATCATCCGAAGCTTATTTACAAAATGGGTGCTATGCGTTCCATACAACTGTGATAAAGTGGTGATGTGTGTCGGTTAATTACCATGTAAACCTAAAAAAACCTTGTAGGGATAATTTTTAATTGAAAAAACCAAAGGCTATACCAGAAGAATTTTTTTTCTCTACCCAATCACTGTTATAAAAATAACACCACTAAAAACTGTGACGCCTCCCTTCCAGTAATCTCTGAAAAAAAATAAAGGAAACCAGACTTTATTTAGTCCCACGATGCAGCAAGGAATATATATATATATATATATATATTATTTGCAATGAAGTTGGAAAAATATAACAAAAGATAAATTTGGAAGCTCATATAACTCTCTTTATTTCCCTTGTGTGTTTTTGCTCCTCTTTCCCCTTGTTCATCCATGAGGCTTTTTTTCCTTAATGAACAAGAAAAAAACTGCCATTTTGCAAGTCATATTAGACTATTTTTATCTGGATTTTGTCATTCTCTTTCATTCTCTTGTGGCTGTGAAAGCTATATGTTTCTGGTCTAACATTGAATTGTGTCCATTGAAATAGTTGGTTGAGAATAACCCCAAGGTCAAAAGCTTTCTCGAGGACAAGGACATGGAACCCAACTTGAAGAAGGCTCATGTCACTCTTGCCCACAAGCGAAGTCATGGCGTTACGGCTGTAGCTAGTTATGGGCATTTACTCCATCAGAATGTCCCTGTGGAATTGACTGCCCTTCTTTTCACTGATGAAATGGCTGCTCTAGAAGCGGAAGTTGGTTCTGTTGACGGCGAAAAAGTTATACCCAAAAATGAGTGGCCGCATATTACCATATGGACTGGAGAGAAAATTGCAGCCAAGGAGGCCAACAGATTGCCCCAATTGCTTCTTGAGGGGAAAGCAACTCGTATTGAAATCAATCCACCCATCATCATATCTGGCACAATAGAATTTTATTGAGTTCTTTGATCATTCTTCCTGAAGTACACTGGTCGCGGAAAGGTTTTGATTGCATTTATGTAAAAAATGAGTGCAAAAATTCCCATAAAATTTTGTATGAAACAAGGGTTAGTTAGGTGGAAATTGAGTTTTTTCTGCTCTACAGTTGTTCACGCACTCAAACCAGAATAATAGTGTAATAGAATTTGTTGTTCATATGTTTTCTCGACTTCTTTATGCTTGCTTAGCCGTTCCCCGGACCATGATGATTATGTTCGCTATTTCCTGGTTCAGTCTCCACAAACAAAACTAGCAGGAAAATGATATGCTGTGGTCCTGGCAAGTCCATTAACTTAGCCAAGGTGTTGCATATCGACGACTAACAATTCATTTTATTGCAGCTCTCTATTTGCCTCGGGTGAGTGCGATTCTTTAGGCAGAGCTCTGAGCATTTGAGAGCCTTGAATGCAAAAACTTGCACCAACGCTTTGCCACCCAAAACAGGATGCTAAGAAACTTGGGAAGTGCAAGCAAGAGTGTACAAGTAAAAGGGAAAGATCCCGAATTCCACTAGCGATCAAAATGTATTTCTCAATATGAGATAAAGCTTGCTCTCTCTCAATCAAAGACCCAGATGCCCTGCTGGTCTGCTGACAAATTCATGGGATATTAGATAAAGATAAAAGGAAAAGAGCTGGATTTAAAAAAATAGTCTATCATGTTATAAAATTTATACATTTGGATATCTACATGCATTCCTGCATCCTTCTTTTATCATATTCATTCACCACTGTTTCAAGTTCATTTGAATCTATTCAAGTTCATTTGAATCTATTCAAGTTCATCTTAATTTATATTTATTATGACTTTTATATTGTTGAGCGGATGAATTAGTGATATATAATTGCAAAGTTATTTGAAATAAGAGTTTCTTTTCTATTATTCTAATATCTATTGCTCTTATTATTATACTTATTCTTTACAAGGTATAATATATATAACTCTAAATATATAAGTTTATTATTGAAAGCACCTAAATACATAGTTATATAATATGTATGACTTAACGATTTAGGTCCGATTATAAATGGGCTTTGTACAAGTTCATATCTTTAGGTATTCTAGGGTTTAATTTAGGTTGAAAACACATATGTAACCTAAGTTTCAATTTATATTTTTTGCTTAATGATATTCGGATTACATGTTGTAAGTTTGTGTTCTTGTGAGGGTGAGAGTTCTCTCATTTTTAGTTCTCTAAAATATTAAAGATGACTTATTAAGGTTCCACTCACTTCGTCACATCAATCTATACTTTTCATTTGTGAATTGCTATTTGTTGATGAGGGTTCAAATATAATAATATTGATGCTTCATTATAATGTGTGCGAGTTGCTTATCTTATCGGTGTAATTAAGAGGTTAATATCACAAAATCTTTTTAAATAGAAGACCCTGTAAATATCTCTTTGAAAAAGACTTTCTCCACCTTTGCACCTTACAAATCAACTATTTTTATCTTTCTTATCATGAATATAATCACCCATAACTATATTTAAGGTTTGTTAAATAATTTGACTTTTTAGAAATAGAAAAATATGGAGACGAAGAGGAAAACAAGGAGAACTCATTCTTTCACCGTAGAGATAAGGTTTGAGGATGTTGGAAATTGATTTGCAAATAGACTAGGGATAAATTTGTAATTATCCCAAAAATTACAATTACAATTATATTATAAGGAAAACTAAATGATCCATGGATTTTCCTATACATAGTTATTGTTCACTAATTCAAAACCATTGTAGTCTATACCATTCCTCTATAGTGCAATTTTCATTGTTATTAAGGCATCAATTTGATTCTTTAAGATTTTGATTTTTCATATAATTAATCTTTGTATTTTGGTAT
This sequence comes from Salix viminalis, assembly GCA_029228465.1. NCBI lineage: Eukaryota > Viridiplantae > Streptophyta > Magnoliopsida > Malpighiales > Salicaceae > Salix > Salix viminalis. The sequence goes on along the minus strand of CM055441.1, from coordinate 6,889,673 downwards.
TTATGTTATGGTCATAAAAAATTAGTCTTATCACGTTTTAGTCTTTAAATATTGTGAAAGAAGAGAGCTTTTTACTAACCATATTGAGGCCATAAAAAGACCAATCTTGGTGTTAATGGTTTCATCTTGGAGAGAAAACGTTCAATGAATGTAGTTTTATCCCTTGGTCTTGCAAGAAAAGGTAAGTTAAGGTCTAATGATTTTTTTTTAAATCGATTTGATCTTTTATTCTTTGTCTAATTAAAGGGTATTTTGGGGTTAGAAATATGGTTATTAAGGTTCCTAGAATATTTGGGTGAGAAATGGATTGAAAATGGGGTTTTGGAGTTTCAAAACTCATATCTTAATTTTCCAGTTGCTAGGGGTGATTGAAAAAAGTTATAGTGAACCACATGTTGTTCATTAAGCTAAAAAACAATTAAGTAGATAGCATATCATTCACATTTTTTTTTAAAGAAAAGGATGCATTAGAAAAATATTTGTTGAGCCAATCACATTATACAAACTTGTTGCGATGACAAGGCTTGCGCAATAAAAAAAGTTATTTTTGTTAAACAATAAGGTTTTTTTGTGTGCAATGAGACCGATACAATCAAATCAAATGTTCTTTTGTCCAATTCTTTTCGTGCCATGTTATTTCTTCACATAAATTTAATGAATACTATTTTTAAATAAAAAAAACTCTAATTCCTTTTGTTTTGCATAAAATATTTTATAAATAAAAATGTATTTTACATGTAAAATATTTTAATATTTTATATATAAATATTTTTTGTAAAATATTTATCAATGGTAGTTATGGAGGAGGTGGTTGTGGTGGTGGTGAAAGAAAAGATGAAAGTAATAGATGAAATAGTTAGATGATATTGTAAGTGAATTACTATTTCTAAAACATTTTACAAAATTTCAAGTGGAGGAGAGGGTGTTGGTGATGGAGTAGGTGGTTTTGGTGGTGGTGAAAGAGAGGATGAATGTGATAGTTGAAATAGTTGGATGATATTATAAGTGAATTATTACTCATAAAATATTTTATAGAATTTCAAGGAGCTTAAAATATTTTCCAGCAAAATTAATTAAGTTTGAAGATTGATTGTTAAATATTTTTTATTGGCCAATTTTCTTGTAAAATATTTTAAGGGAAACAATCATAAAAAAATATTTTTCAAGAAAAAAACATTGGGAAATTTGGAAAAACATATCTTGTAAAAACTTTTATTCAAAACAAACAAATCCTAAATGTAAACTACAAAGAAATAAAAGTGTTCATGGATATATAATTGTATCCTATATAACTTTTGATATTTTATAAATTATAGACTTGATTGATTCAGTTTTCATACTTTAAACCACTATTAATTTCTAATTACTTTTTTTCTCTATTTAGCAAAGAGAGAAAATATTTTTTTATATAAAAAAAGTCTTATAGAAAATCCATTAACAAAAATTATAGAGTCAAAACATTCTTAAGAAAAAACAATCCATAAACTATTAAATATATAACTAACAAATATATAGAGTATAAAGTTGGGTTAAATTTAATGGTTTTAAAATTCTTGAGCTATAGTAATTATTTCTTATATTTTTCAAATTACTATATTTTATAATTTACACCTTAACGATATTCTTAATGGGTTGAAATCTTGAGGGGTATATTTTAAATGGTCAGATTCTAAATTTATTTCTTAGAAGTTATCAGTTTGAGTATCACAACTCTTAGGTCCACTAGATACTGTTTAACTAATTATTTATTTTATAATTTGTAAAATTAATTGAGATACATGAAAACTGATCCGATATCAACTATTAAAAAACAATCATGGGCGGGGTATAATTCAAATATGACGTAGACACCACTATTTTTAAACAACCGTACAAAGAAATTAATGGTTTAGACATCTGGAAATAAACAGAATAATTCTGAGAGAATCTCCCACCAATTTATAACCCCACGCAAAAAATTTCCTCATCTTTCTCTCCAATCCACTCCAAACAGCCAAACCCTCTCTTTCTCTCCAACTCCCACATCTTGTACTCTCCTCAATGGCAACCGAAACAGATAATCATTCAACCGCCGCTGCTGAAGATAAGCCTAGCAAAACCCTAGACACGGCAGTCCCTGATTCTACCAAGACAGATCGAGGCGAAGATTCTACCGACACCGCATTATTCACCGTTGACTTGGCTATCGAAGGACCTAAGAAGGACTCCGAGAATTCAAAGAGCACTGCACCGGTCACCGACATCGAGAAGAAGATCCGCCGTGCTGAACGTTTTGGAATCACTGTTCAGCTTTCTGAGCAAGAGAAACGCAATACTCGTGCTGAAAGGTATAAAATATATTTTTCTTCTTGTTTTAGGTTTAGTCGTTTTCATTTACTATTTTGAACTTTGCTATTAGGGTTTTGAATTTCTTGATTTTTTTGCTTGGACTAATGGACTTTGATTCAACGTTACCTACATAATACATGATTAGATTATTCTGTGTTGTGGATTTTTTGGCCCAAAGTTTAGATTCCGTACGCGTTATTCTAGTTTGGGAGCTTAACTGGTATTTTGAAAAGTAGAGGGTATATTATTTTTTGGAATGAAAACCCGTAAATTTGCTTCTTTAATGGCCGGGAGACTGATCTTGAGTTGTTTAGAAAGGTGTACATTTGGCTTGATCTGTTATATTATTTATAATACTAAGCTAATAGTTCGAGTCCATAAAGCAAGTCATGGGGAACTTTGTTGTAACATTTGCATACTGCTTCGGCCCTGGTGATTCCAGCATGAGTCTGTGAAGGAGTTTATGCTTTGGTGTGTATGCCTGTGTTTATGTGCAAGTGCAAATGGGTGCATTTGTGCGAAGGTGTCGTGTGGATCAAATGATTTTATATGTGCCAATGGAATTTTGCCCATGTAAATGTCTGAAGAACTTGATTTCCATTTTGTGATCACTAACTGAAATTTTCATCTGTGAACCTATCATGTTGTAGGTTTGGCACTGGCACTGGCACTGGCACTGGCACTGGCACTGGCACCGGCACTGGATCAACAGCACAGGGGTCAGAGTCAGACTCGGTGAAGAAATCAGAGGAGCTGAAGAGGAAGGCTAGAGCAGAGAGGTGTTATTCCATGTCGCATCCTGGGGTTAAATCGCTTTAGTTGAATTGCCTTTGTTTTTCAGTTTACGCTTCCCGCAAGTTAGTCCTAACATTTATTATTTTATTTCTTCAGGTTTGGGATTCCTGTACCCCCTGTAGCTAGTGATGAGGAGACAAAGAAGAAAGTTCGTCTTGAAAGATTCGCACTGGCTGCTAAAACAAATGCACAGGAAGAAGACAAAAGGAAGGCCAGGGCTCTCAGGTATGTTTAACTGCAATCAGCTCTGAGCTGTTCAGAATTTAAATGCTTGTGATTTGTAAGAACCATGACTAACATGCTACCCCATGCTTCCAGGTTCTCACAAAGTTCATCTGGCTCTCTATCTATAAATGGCAAGGGGGATCTTGAGCCAGTGAGACCTTCTTTCATGGATTACTGTTCCATTTCATTTGAAAGGATAAATTGTTATATATTTTTATATTATTTCTCAATGCTGAACTTGTTCTCTTTTTCTCTTGCCTTCTGCAATCAGGAGGCGGCTATTGCAGGTGAGGCTGGTGGAGGGTCTTGAAGAGATATCTCTTTTGCTAGCTCTTAGGTATTATTTGAGATTTTATTTTCTAATTTTCAGCTATCAATTTTTTTGAGAAAATAATTAAGTATTTTATTTTCAAAATATGCTTTGCATTGAAAGTTAAATTCATATTGACTTGAGTTGACATTTTATCTGTGATCAGTTGTTGAGTCATGTTTATTTAGGTTTTCATCTTGCTAGTGCACTCGATCTTAATTTTTGTTTTGTTGTTGTTTTGGCAGGTTTAGTGTTCTAATATGAGATTCTCCTAGTGGATTCTATCTGCCTTTTCATTTTTCAACAAAAGAACTCCCAGATGCAGCACTCTTCATTCTCAGATAAATCTCTTGAAGGAATTTGACATGATTTTGGCACCTTTTGTTTCAGATTAGCTGTTGAAGTTGTTTTCTTGGGGTTTAGAGGAATCGACAACGCCTTTGAGTGTTCACTTTTCTTGAAATCTTCTAAAAGTATCAGAAGTTCTGAATTTTGAATCTAGGAAAAGTGTTAATGTTTTATCCTGTTCAAAGAAAGTATCTAGTGATCTTTATTCCATTTGACAAATTCTCCATGACAAGGACATTTCGCTAGTGTCTCATATATTCATGAAGCTGCATATTCATGATCCAATATTATGCTAGAGTATTACTAGATGCTGTGTGTTGCTTTGTGTCATTCATGAACTTGAGATTTCCAACATGTCTCTTACATCACTAGAATGGGCAATTATGATTAGGGTTACATGGGAAGTCTTATTTTGGTGTAGGCATATGCCCATGGATTGCTATTTTGCAGTCACAGAAGCCTACAACCAAAGCAAACAAACATGGGTAAGTCGGATATAAAGCGTGCACATGTTTCTTTTGAATTGAAACATCTGAGAAAGGCTGCATTCTTTATATTTTCATATAAAGCGTGCATATGTTTTCGATCCTTTTTAGATGCAAGTGAACTAGAATCAGTATTTTTTCTAAATTTGTTTCCTTTTCATTTATATATTCATCCAATGACCATGCATTAATGTGTAAGATCAGGAGACAGATGCATGCTGTATTTACTGCTGATGTTCAACTGTGGATCATGAGGTGTGCATGTCCAAAAGTGACATATTTGACATTTGCTTTGAACATGTTGAAGGTGAAGTTTTTAGAGTATGTCAGAGAGTTGTGCTTACAGGTTGATATTGGGCTGTTAAAGGAAATGTTTTCTAGTTAGTGATTCAGAATTTCTGATATTTTGAGATCAGTGAACGCTTCAAAGGTGTTATTGATTTTTTCTGGCCTCACGATGAATTGCTCTGCAAGATAGGCTACTGGGAATGGAGGATTTCTTGATAATTGAGCTGCTGATTTAAGTGTGTTTCCTTTTATAATTTTAGTTTGAGTATGACATGATTACAAATTGTGAAAACACTGCATCTAAGTTCTTGTAATTGTTGTTGGAAAGACCAGGTAAAACATTAGTGGGAGTATCTGTAGAATATGTTCTTGTTCTTCTATTTAATTCCCTTTCTATGTCTGCAACATCATCTATATGTATTTGGTGGTGTTTTCTTTTTGCTGGTTGTGAGAATCTATATTTTACCTCCGATTTTTCCTTGCATTTTTTAAAAACATAAAAACTCCCAAAAATATACTCAAATCTATTTCATAATTTTCTGTATATTTGTTTGTTTATTATTTGTGTAAGTAACAAGATAGAAAAATAAAAAACAGGAAAATAATGAAAAGATAAATAAAAAAACTGGGAGTGAAATAGGAGGAAATAAAAGGAAGGACTAAGATGACTGAGAACTCAATAATATAAGAGGAAATAATATAAATAAGGAAAAAATAAATGTAGAATCTAGTGATTGAAAGATTATACAAGAAAACCCTCGTTTATTTTTAATTTTTAAGATTACCGTGGACAAATCATAGTTGTCAGTTTTGTTTTGGTTAATGATTTATTTTTTCTATTGGTATAGAATATTTTGGTTTTGGAGTGTTTTGGTGTGCTGTTTTGGGGTTGTACTATTTGTATATAATTAATTAATTATATATATAAAAAATTAAATATAATTTTTAATTTTTATAAAATTAAAGTTGATGATTTTTTATATATATATATATATATATATATATATAGAGAGAGAGAGAGAGAGAGAGAGAGAGAGAGATATATAATTCCCGCCCCCAGAGTAGAGACAAATATGGAGTTATAGATTGAGAGAGAGAAGTAGGAGACTGAAATGGCACACCCGGTACAATATCGGCGTATTTTGGACAGAATTTTCTGGTACAGGCTGAAATAAAAACCAGAGTAAAAACAATGTTATTTTGCTCTTTTTTTTTTTAATTGGTATGGAAATATTTTAACTAAAATAGAATGAAACGGATAACCTTGAAACAAATACAAATAGGAGAGAACTTTACATGCAAGGGAACACTCTTTAATAGGCAAAAAGACTTGGCCAACCAAAAGAATAGAGACATTAGAATTGAACTTTTTTTTTCCCTATTCCGAAATCCTTGGTTCAATGCTCAAATTTGTCAGGAAGAAGATTGGGACTGCGACAGTGTAGAAGTAGAGCATTGCCTTCCCAGTCACATTAGAATGGAAGCAGAATGATGATTTATTCATGGGTTCTACTTTCATGTGGACAACAGAAAAGAGGCTCATATTTCGTGGACCGACCAATGCTAAACAGCAACAACTCATTGTTTTGTGAAATGGGAAACGATCGAGTCAAAGAAGGAGATGACATTGGAGAGGGAAGACCATTTTGAACAGAGGAACCTCAAGAAAAAACTGTTCAGCCCCTCCTGATATGGGAAATGCCAGGTTATAGCAACAATGCTGATGAACAGAAATTTAAGGTTCATAATATTGTGCTGAAAAATCATCGCCCATTCAAGCAAGATATGTGTGGAATTGTTAAAACAAGTGCTAGCCATTCGGTGAGTGAACTCAAGGAGGACAAGCAGCAACCTTTTTGAAGCTTGAACTTACGTTTTACAATCCATCAAAGCTTTTACAAGTTTTTAGTTTAAAAATTCATTTTATTTATTTATTGCTCTTTGGTTTGAGAGATGAAAGACAAACTCGTTGAAAAATGATAAACTAAAGAGAAAAATGTTATTCTAGCCACTAAAAAGAACATACCCTAATATTGATAATGTTAGGTTGCCCATGTTGGTGTAGTTTGTAAATGAGTAATGAAGAAAAAGATGTTTATCTTACAGCAAACATATGATCTAGCTTCATTATAATCTTGCCCGGTTGCATTTTAACTGCAGGTTATGTATTTAACAGATCTGTTCTCAGCCTCAAGTTCCAAAATGTTTTTGGCTTGTCAACGGGGGTAACAGCCAGAAATCTTTCGAAGAGTGATGTTCGCTGACATTGCGAGAAAACAGGATGTCTTTCACAATCTTCAAACAATAATCTAGAGATGGGGATGAAGAGATCAAACACCAGAATCTTGCCACTGAGTCAGATATAGCGAGGGGCGCTTCCTCCTCTTATCGACAAGGGATGGCCGCTGATGGAACTTCGAATGATCAAGTGAGAATCTATATACACAACTATGACACTAATATCATCATGAAAATGTCTCCGGACGCCTGGTTCGATCTTTTTCAAATCCGTGTACCTCATCTCTCTTTTCTTTGCAGCTTCCCGAAGAGCAGCTTTCACAAGCCTCTTAGCAATTCCCTGCGTTGTAGAGATGGAAGAGGAATCAAGTTAATGCATTGAAACAGCCATACCTTCACTTATGGGCCTATTATGGACAGTTGCAATGATCATGGCAGTGCTTGAGTCGTATTTGGAAACTATAAACTATACAACGGTGGAAGAAATCAAATTAACTGCAAGAACAGCCAATATTGGTTTGTGATGGATGGAAACTAGAATCAGAAAAAAAGCAAGAATCTAGTTAGAGTTACTTCTGGTCAGGAGGCGGAAAATTTGAGGTAATTGCAGTTTAAAGACTATCAATCACTGCAACGTTGCTATGTGAATTGAAAATTGAAGGATAAACAGCTGTTAAGATGATTGAACAGGGTTTGTCTTACACATGATTTCATGGAGAGAATGGGAGGAGGAGCTTACATTGCGGGGGAAAGTTTGGACAATGTCAACAGCATCCTGATTGCTAAGATGCTCCCATAGACCATCAGAAGCAAAAATGAGAAATTGATCTCCTGGTTGGAGTTTGCGCACTAGTATTTCTGGCTCCGGACTTAGGATTGGCTTGTGGAAAGGTTCGGGCAGTCTAAACTTTGATTGTAGAGGTTCTCGGTTGAACTCTGACGTTTTAAGATACGGATCTCCTATGGATCTTGAAACCTGCAAAGATAAATGCCAGCAAATGGAAAGTGGTTATCTAAAACTGCTTAACCATTCCATGGTCAAGTTCTCATGAATGGAAATAACAAAACATATCACGTCATGCAAGCGTAATCTTCTAGTTACATGTTTATGAAACAAAAAAAAATCATTTTTCTGATGAGCACAACGCTATGGATAGCAGAGCATTTTCCCCATGTTTCTCCTGTTCCAGTGGTCAGAAGTTCGAATCTCACCACCTTTATTTTATTTAATAAAAAGTCAATCACAAGGTAGTATAGATCTGCTGTGCAAGTTTCAAACCCAAAAAACTTTAACTTGAAAGGATGTGTTAGAGAAATAATATAAATCATATTCTGGAGCTTCACGATGGTTTCTTAACATAATCTCTGATATAAACCTTGTCCAAAACAGTCAGGTGCATAGGAATGAAAATGGCAGGAAAATACCTGAATGATGCCCTTCACGCGCCAAACTTTGTGCTTCAGCACAACAATCTGAGAATCATTGGGATGCAGACACCGGAGTTCATTTCTCACAGTTTCTATATTAGCATTGTGCTCCGTGGATAATTGCAATGCTGTAACTTCCCTGCTTCCTCTTTCTGCTCTCCCTAAAACCACTCGGGAGTCTCCTGCATTTGCAATGTATAACAATCCATTGCAAATGACTCCCACCAAACAACACGATCCAACAGACGCCATATGAGGCTTACTAAGCCACTGCTTTTTCGCAAGTGAAAGAAAACCCTCTTCTGTAGACGCAAAAGCATTCCTGACAGCAGTTTCCGATACACCTTTTTGCTCAGAAACAATTTCTTCATCACAAACAAACAGAAAGTTAGATATTACTTTGAGCCAGTCGAGAAGTTAGATATAGATTCATCCACTTGGTGTGCACATGAGTCCCTTTGACCTTTAAAACTAAAAGTGTGAGGAGAATTAGATCATGAAAACATTAGAATTAGCAAAGCAATTAAGCTGAAAACATACTTTTGAAATTGGAGAAAAAGTTGTGATTGATGAACTTTGAAGCCTCAGTTCCTCCATGTCCATCATATACTCCAACGAAAGTCCCCTGTGGACCTGAATTGGTTGAACTCAAAGGCCCTGATTCAAGTTGGCTTTGATCCTCCATCAAGCTATTAGCTTGAATTACAGCCATGGAGAACTCCCCATAAACATGGCTCCCCAGATTCTTGGACCACAACAACCCATCAACCTTCTCAGTGGCATCATCCTCCAGAAAAGTTCTCCAACAAGGTCTAACCATTTTGAAGAGATCACTTCGACCACAGCTACAAGCAACCAACTTTATAACAGTACTAGTACTGACTTTCACATTATCTAAATGAACCAGGAACCAATATATTCACAAGACTAAATCTGAAATCCAGTTCCTGATGATGCTCCCATCTTACAGTCCCCAGTTCTTGAAACTATATATAACAACAAAAGCTCAGACATCCATCAATAAGTACAATTCTCAAGTAAAGGCCAAAAGAGCATGGGCTAAATTCATTGAAAAGAGTGAATTGAGACAAGGAGGCAATGGTTTTTAAGTGAGTCCAGAGAATATGGAGGTGTGTTGGTGCCATGTACCTTGAACCTGGGTTAAGTATGTTTGGTTCTTTCATGTGAGCCATATTTCAAGAAACAGACTTAGCTGGAAAAGAACACATGGGTCTGGTAGCTGCAGGGTTTGGTCTGTAATCAGAGAGATCAAAGGGAGCAGTGGATAAGAGATAGGGTTTTTGCAGGTTTTTCGACAGAAGATCTTCAGTTTTGTTGTCAGATCAGATCCAAGGATGGGAAATAAAAAAGATTTTAAATTACAATTCCTGACATTCTTGTTCTTTCTTTCACTTGGGTTCTCTGCCTGTTTTGTTTCTAGTGGCCTAGTGGTGCTCCCCCTCTCCCCAAGGTCTCCCATTCCATGGCAGAGATTCTCAGCTTTCTTCTCATCGCGATTTTTAAGCAATAACACACTGTTATAGGTGCTCTAATGGCTCCAATTACAGGTTTCCACCTCCTGTTTTCCCCTGGTAAGCTGAAAACATTGAGCTCAGATGTTTTTGCTAAATTCATGATTTGGAATATTCAGCTGCTCTTTGTTTTCCCTTTGCGATTCCTTGTCGCTTAGCTATAAAAAATTAAGTCTTATGGTAATTTACAAGACAATAAAAAAAATCAAATATTATGAAGCTCTCAAACATGTGAAAAACATTGTGGATGTTGATAGTGAATCCACAATGTTTTTCTCATTTCACCCCTCTCATTGTAAAAATATACATATATTTTTTTTAAATTCACGAGGGACAAGAAGTTTATTTTTATTTTTCTAAACACTAAAATTACTAAAATATTTTTTTCTTACAAATAATTATCCAAAGCTTTCGTGGTTATTTTTTGAAATGAACAATAAAAAATCTTGGGATCAAATGGTATTTAAAGCTTTCTGGGAAGACATTTTCATCTTTGTATTTATTTATTTATTTATTATTATTTTCAGGTAGGTTTAGGGGCTTTTTTATCTTTCAGTAATATAAAATAATAAAA
>CM055441.1:6859076-6878622 GCA_029228465.1 Salix viminalis | reverse complement strand
CACTACAAAAAGGGTGCCGTTAGCAACGGAATTTTGCAACGGCAACATTCCGTTGCTAATTTTGCCGTTGCAAATGTAATTTGCAACGGATTTACCGTTGCTAAACCAATTCCAGGAAAAAACTTGTTTTGCAACGGATTTGCCGTTGCACAAGACATTTGCAACGACAACGTTTGCAACGGATTTTGCAACGGCTAAACCGTTGCAAAATGTATCCGTTGCAGATTATATTTGCAACGGATTTGCCGTTGCTAAACCAATTCCAGAAAAACTTGTGTTGCAACGAATTAGCCGTTGCAAATGTAATTTGCAACGGGAAGGTTTGCAACGGATTGTGCAACGGAGTATCCGTTGCAAATTTATGCGTTGCAAATTATATTTGCAACGGAAATTCCGTTGCAAATGAAAATTAATTTTTATTTCCATTGCAGGAATATTTATTTTGTTAAAAAAAAAAATTAAATATATATTTAATACCCGCATCACCCCGTTTTTTTTTCAAATGTAATTAATATCCATATCACCCTCATGAAGAATTGTTTTTTTTTAAAAAAAAACTTAAATATATATTCAATACCCGCGATCACCCCGCTTTTTTTTCCGGATGTAATTAATATCCATTCTTCTTCTCTCTCGTTCTCTCATTTATTCGAACAAATGCAAACACTCATTTATTCAAATGTAATTAATATTCATTCTTCTTAATTCTCTCTCGTTCTCTCATTTATTCAGAACAACTCTCCATCTCTGCTTCCCGATCTCCACCTTGCCGGCTAAAAACTTCTTTTTTGCTACTAGGCCTAGAAGCCGGTGTTCTGCCATAGCAATCGATGCCCCATCTACAAGCTTGCAGGGCCCACGTGAAGAGATGGAGGATGATATCATAATGAAAAAAAAAAATTAAATCAAAGAATAAAAAAGCCTAAAAACTATAACAAACTAAAAGAAAGAACAAAGAAAAAAATATAAGAAATATCAATTTTCAAATGATCATAAACACAAACTAAAATCTAAGAACAAAATTTTTCAAAAAGTTACCACCTTAACAAATAAGAAAATAATAAAAATTAAAAAATCAAAACTAAGAGCACACATATATAAATATAGACAAAAAATAAGGTGTAAAGCGTCAGGTCGAATATTGTCGGCGGGCGTGTCAGATGCGTACATAGTATTCGCAGAAAAGAATAATAAAAAATGATAAATTAACATAGCACCCCTACATTCAACTCTTCAATCTTGTCTTATCATGGGTTAAAGAGTTATTTTACCGTGCAATAGGATGTGAAATCACTGTGACACCTCCTTCGTTAACTCTTCGTTTTTATCTTATATCAGGATAGAATAGTTATTTTACTATAAAAATATAAAAAAATCTCAAAAAATATATATATTTTAATATAAAACATCAAAAAATTACTAAAACAATTGCAAGAAACAATTTTGAAGCATAAAATCAAATAATTCATCATCAGCACATGCACGTTTGCGTGCTTTGTCAGGTTCTAAGCAATATATCTAACTTAAATCTCACGAGGATCAGCCACAAAAACATGTTTTCATTTTCATTTCAAAACCTTTAATTATGGATAATCCGACCCAATACGAACTCTCTAACCCAACTTCACCTCCTTCAACTACTCAGATCGGCTCAACCTCTTTGTAAGAGCACGTTCAATGGCAAGATCCGTTTTGAAGATTCAAATCTTGAAAATGGCTCTTTGAATAATGTATATTTGATTTTTTTATTGAAATGTACTCCAATGATAAAAAATATTTTGAAGAGCTATTTTTTATATTATTTCAAATACCATGCAATTATTTTGAATTTAGTTTAATTATGCAATTAATAGGAGTAAATTATATAATTAAATAATTGCTTTTGAAAAAACCTTCCAACAATAAAATTATTTTTTTTAATCATGTTTAAATTAAAAAAAATAAATTGAAATATAATTAAAAGATCCGCAATATTTGAAATTTGAAATTTAAGCTACTTATTGTATGTTTTTAAAGTAATTTGTATGTTTTTTTTTATGGTTGTTTTATTTGAAGTTAATTAATGTTACTTATTGTCTTTGAGTGCTAGAAAAACTTAAGAAAATAAAATGAACACATTAATAAATAACCAATAAGTTCAAACATAATTAATTAAAATACATTCCATTACATTCCTACATTCCTGATAATATAAATTAATAAATAAAATTATTATTTTTTATTTATATTTAAATTAAAAAAAAATGAATTTAATTATTATTAAAAAATGAATTTTATTATAATTAATAATAATAATTGATATAAACTCAACAACATTAACAAAAGAGTAAGCACGAAGAAAAGCCTAAAATTATTATTAAATTATTTAACTTGAAATTAAATTTTTTTGTTAATAACTGTTAAAAAAAAATATGGTAAATAATTCACCGATTAATACTTATGTATTAATAATTGTTTCTTGTTTACTAATAAAATGCCGAAAAGAAAAAGAAAGCTCCCGCTCTAGACATGGGATGGGCGGGCTAAATGAAAATTAATGTGAAACGCACCGTTTTATTGAAAACAATGACATCTCCACTGTCTTCCTCTTTACACCCATTTACAGCAAAACCAGACCTTTCCCTTCTTCTCTCTTCTTCCCGGCCGCCTCACTTTCCCTTCGAAAAACGGTGACCTTCACTCTTTAAAACCAGCTCTTTCCCTTCGGAATTCTTCTCTTTTTTTCTCTTCATTTTCGAAAAAACGGTGACCTTCTCTCTCTCTATCTCTCTCTCTCTCTCTCTCCCCTCTCGGTTCAGCAAAATCAACCATCAACTCCGAGCACCACCTCGTCGGGATCCTCCCCTCTGCACCAGAAACCCAGCTGCAACGTCACCGTGGAACAACGAAGGTACGGTCACCATTTCAAAATTCAAATTTCTGCTCAGTTTTTTGTTTATTTTCTTAGTTTCTAAATTAGTTTAGGGTTTAGGGAGTTTTGGGGGAGCTTTCTATTAGATTTTCTTGCAATTTTTTAGCATAGCTAGGCACAAAAAAGTTTAAGTCGTATTTCTTGAATTTGTCTGATAATAGTCTTATGGGTTCGGTGCCTGTTGAATTGGGTAATCTTTCTAGCTTGGTAGAGCTTAATCTTAGCATGAATGCGTTATCCGGGCTGTTGCATTATCTTTCTCTTGAAATTAACAAGCTCTTCATACCGTCTGGTATGATCTGGAATGATGGGATGGCTATTTATCAATCTATCAGTTCTAGCAAAAACTATTCAGAGTGCCACCTTGAGCCATTCAATGATCCTCTACCAAATGTTCTGTCTGGTAATTTAGCAATTCTTGGGAGTACATGTATTTATTCTCACATCTCTTCCTTATCAATTTGGATGCTGAATGTCATTTCTGTGTACATCCTGCTTTCAGATATACATCCTGGACTACTTCTTTTATGAGGAGTACATGACCTCCACGTAAGTGCATGTCTTGTGCCTCTGCTGCATAAATTGTTTCAAATACTCTTCTTTTCTCTTTCCAATTGTAAACATGCAGAAAACTGGTAAATAGGAATGACAGAGCTTGATTGTGGTTTCCAGTTCGAGTTTTGTGCTCAGATCGGAAGACTTCGGTTCAAGCTTGTTTCTCAACAGGAGAGAGAGAAAAGGCCAAGGGAACCAGAGAAAACAGGACTTTTAGTGCAAGTGGACCATAACATTATCACGCAATATTAACCGGTCTAAAATAGTGGTGGTAAGTACTTATATTTTATTTTATATATATATGAAATATCATTCATATTCAAATTAATATATTTTGACATGGACTTGTCTGTTTGCAGGAAAAATATAGAAATGAGATGGTTGCAAGATATGGACCTGATCAGGACAATCATCCCTCATTTGATGGAGCAGCTTGGTGTGAGGCTTCAGGGGGAGTAAGCAAGGGTCGAGTGTATGGTGCACCCCGTATGCCTAAATCTAAAGTTGACGTGAGTTCTTCTTCACATACCTACTCAGTAAATTCATCATATCCAAGCACAACAACTACTAGACGGTATGAAGAGCAATTGCAACAAAATCGTGAAGCTATTGATGATATGAGAAATGAAATGTCTTCCATTAAAGATTATCTTAAGCTCTTGGTAGGACATATGGGTCTAAGTATGTCAACACCTATGGCTCCGTCGATGCCATCACCTGTGGCTCCGTCGATGCCATCACCTACAATGGCACCAGGACATCGACCTCGACCTCAAATGCCATATAATGGTCCATCTTCCTCTCATCAACAACATCGTAGATCATTTCCGCCTTAAACACTTTAAAATATTTATTTTTAAGTTTCATGTTTATTTACTTAGTCATGTAAATGTAATCGAATCAGTATTGTATTAAGACTTTTAATTAATCTTTTAAATTTTATTTCCACCATATTTATGTTATTTTCAATACTAATAATATTTTAAATATTTGCTAGTGCTTTTAAAAGATTTAGTTGTAATTAATTAAAATTAAAATATATTAAAATTAGATTTTAAAAATCTAAATATTTAAATAATATTCTGACCGTTGCAATTGCAACGGCAAGTCCGTTGCACTTGCAACGGCAATCCCGTTGCTATTGCAACGGTCTGTTTGTTGCAATTGCAACGGTCCAGTCGTTGCAACGGCAGCGGCAACCCCGTTGCAATGGCAACGGCAAGACCGTTGCAACTGCAGCGGCAAGACCGTTGCAACGGCAACGGTCCTTTCGTTGCAACGGCAACGGTGACGCCGTTGCAACTGCAACGGCTGTCCGTTGCATTTGCAACGGGGTTACCGTTGCAAAAGTTGTTTTTGCAACGGGTCCCATTGCAACGGTAACGCCGTTGCAAATTATTTTGCAACGGCTATGCCGTTGCAAACGAATTTTGAATCCACCTATTTCTAACGGATACTTTCCCTTGCAAATGCCGTTGCTAATTAATATTAGCAACGGCTTTCTTTATAATTTGCAACGGATGACGTCGTTGCAAATGACCCTCTTTTTTTGTAGTGATTGGTGATGGGGCCCTCAATGGGGAATGCACATGATCGATGCTGGTGATGGCATACACGTGGAAGAATCACAAGTATACTTATGATGAATTTGGAGGCAAATGTAGTACGTATGGTGAATGAATGGCTGTGATGAACAGGCTATAAGGATCACTTGTTGATGATAAAGACCCTGTGGTATAGGTTTTGTAGCTAAATAAATGAAAGGATTACAGATATTATTGGGGATATATATATGCTGGGAAAAAAAGGTATAGATTAGAATATCAATGGTTGCGCAATTTGACCCTAGCTTTCGCAATCATGGGTCAATTGTATTGTATTTTTGTATGTACCAAAACTTGAAATATTTAGATTTTCTTTTTGGTTACTCGGAGTTCAAATTATAGTTTCAGGATTCAATCAAGGTTTGACCGTGTTAAATTTAAGTTAGGTCAGGTTAGGTCAATCAAATCTAACATGATTAATTTTTTAATTGATTTCATTTCAAACTTTACTTCTATATCACGAATTTCTTTAATCAACCCGTCAAAATAAAGTTAGATTTTTCAGTTTAGATTAGAAGCTGTAAAAAAAAGCACAAATATCAATTCTTAATAAATTAAATATTGAAAGATAAAATTAAAAAAATAAAATCTCATTACAAAAATCTAAGAAATAACCCAAGTCAAATAGTATTAGTTCTCAAAACTCATGATCTTGGTCGTGAGCTCTAGATTAAAGTCATGGAAGACAAACCATGATAAAACAACAAAGCAAAATTCTTAATCAACAAAATATCGAGTGATGAATTGACAAAATTGGAAAAAAAAAACAATTAAAAATAGATAAAAAAAGATAACAAAAAAAATAAGAATCAAGTTGGATAAAAAAACAATCATAGCGCACCCTTATTTTTTAACAAGGAGAAGAGAGAGAAAAGAGGGAAAATAAGAAGAAAAAAAACCTATCCGATCCCTACTGATATGTCGTGCACACGAGCTTGACCATCGGGAAGAACGTGTCAAAACATTTTCAATATCATCGTAAAAGGTGATTTTTGGGAGCTAAATGATGCCCCAGACGTTGCCCACCTGTTAGCATGTGCGGTGAAATGCCAACAACTTTTGTTTTTAAAATTAGATTTTTTATTTATCAAAACACTAAAGTGCAATTTCAGATTGCCTATAAGTAAACTCGATTATAACTAAAAAACTAGTAGAGAATACAAAAAAATCCCCTAGATGCAAGTTATTAGTATTTTTTTAAAAGTAATTCATTCATTTTAATATGCTTGAAAAAGATGAAAAAAAAGTCATTCTACCCCTAATGAATAAAAAAACAACTAATAGTCATGAGAAAAAAAATACTATCTTTAATAACAAGTTCTTTGATTTTTCTACAAAAAAAAAAAATCATTTCACTATTCCAGTCCATAATAAATTTTGTATTGGTCTCTTATAGATTTTTTCTTATTAGTCATTAATCAAAATTGGAGGTAAAATTAGTCCTATTTTAAACTAGGTTAGATTTTAAATATAAAATGACTAACATATTCTCTTTTCTTTCATTGTCATTTTTCATGTATTCTCAATCTTTCATCATGGAAATAGATAATTGTGCAATTTATTTAGTTCAATTTTTATTCTTTGTAAAATTTGGTTATAATTTGAAAGTTAAAATGATAAAAAATATTGTAAATTAAAAAAATAATCTATCATCACATTTAAATTTTTACAAAAACTAAAAAAAAGTTAACACCGTGTTAATTATGCATTGATTTGATTTGCATCATAGTTATTCCTTTTTCCAATGATCATATGAGATTGTAGTCTTAATAATAAATTAACAATTTCTTATTGCAACTATTTATGCACTTACATTATATGTTTATTGTAATCATGACCACAACTTAATTAGAAAAACTTAGAGATACAAGAACACCACATAAAATATCTTTACAATAAAATTCAAATTGCAAGCCTTAAGATCACCACTATCATTATACAAGAAAACACCACAACCATTGCCATCGACCATGAGAACCCCGACATAGATCTCAAGTTTTTTTCTTCTTCTAAAATGGCTATCAATAAATGGTGGTTATGAGTGTATAGTTATTATAGTAGTGGTGGTTTTGATTAGTTTGTGAAGCAAAGAAATTAACTACAAAAAGAAGATTAAATGATAATTAAATTAAGGGTTTAAGTGAGGATTTAGGCTAATTTGACCCATGCAATAATAATGGTGGATATAGGTTGTAAAAAATATGAATTATAATAGGATAAAGAGATTAAATAATCATGTTGATGACTTTTTTTCTTTTGTATTATTCCTTTTATTTTATTTTTGTTATCTTGTCTTCTTTAATTTTGAAGGCTAGCATATAAAAACAATATATCTCTTGATATGATTTAACTTAAATGGATGAAAATCTAATATGAAGAAACTAAAATGATTATTTTTACTCTTCATTTTGTTTAATGTTGCTAGTGTTACTTTGGCTAGAAAGTTGGGATTGAATACCATAAAGCAGAGAGACCTTATCAACTTCAATGGTTGAATGAATGTGTTGTTGTTAGGGTGAATAGACAGATGATGATTTTTTTTTTCAGCAGGCAAATATAGAATGAAGCATTATGTGATGTTGTGTCTATGCATGCTACTCATCTATTACTAGGGAGACTTGGCAATTTGATAGAAAAGCCAAGCACGATGGGTTTAAGATTAAGTATTCATTAGAGAAGGATGAAAGGATTTATAAAACTTGGCCCACTCTCACCAAAGCAAGTGTATGAAGATCAAATTCAATTGAAGAAGGGTTATGAGGAAAAGCAACATGTTTCGGCCAAAGTGGAGGAACAAAAAGATTTTGCTAAAATGGAAAAACAAGCTGAACAACATGGTGAGGATGTGAGGAAGAGAGAAAAGAAAGTAAGCCATGAGATGAAACAAAAGGGAACACGGTTTCAACCCTTAGGACATTAGGGGAGGGTCATGGCTAAGAACAAAAGTATGAAAAGAAGGCAAGTAGTGGAGACAAAATGAGTGGAGAGAAGAAAGAAAGGGTGAGAAAAGAAGAGTGTGTAAAAAAGTGAGGAAACACCTTAATTTTTTTTGCAAAATCTAATGATCTTAAACATGCCTATCTTTCTGACTTGCCTATGATTTTACTTATGTATAAGGAGGCGTTCTTTAACTTAGTTGATTTAGATTCTCGTGTTCCTATTGTTGTTAAAGTTATTTTGCAGGAATTTGAGGATGTTTTTTCGGATGACATTCCTAGTGGTTTGCCGTCGATTAGAGGTATTGAGCATCAAATTGACCTTGTTCCAGGAGCATCTATACCAAATAGGCCAACTTATAGGAGCGATCCTGAAGAGATTAAGGAACTTCAAAGGCAAGTGAGGGAGTTGATGTCGAAAGGATACATTCAAGAGAGCATGAGTCCTTGTGTAGTTCCCATGCTTCTTGTTCCAAAAAAAGGCAAAACTTGGTGAATGTGTGTGGATTATCGAGCCATCAAAGTTTATAGTCATTTACTTTAATGATATCTTGATTTATAGTAAAAAGATTGATGAGCATATAAGTCATTTGAGACAAGTTCTTGATGTGCTTAGAAAAGAGTCCTTTTATGCTAATTTAAAAAAATGTGACTTTTGTTTGGACAGTTTGAACATTCGTTACTCTTTTAGTCATAACCGGAGATATAGATAGAATTTTGATGTTATTCTAGTTGGTCTAAAAGCTAGACTTACATACCTTTCCAACGATATATGGAACACCTCCTATTTCATTAAGAAGAGAGAGAACCATCTATTTTAAGTTGTATCTTGTTGCTGTCAGACAGAATGCGGAAACAACGAACTTGCCTTATTTAATTAGTTGGGCTATCAAACTTTAATTATTTTCAGAGGAGACAATTTGTTTTGTTTTTAGATTTGTTTATTTGTTTATTTTAATTAGTTTGGGCTAGTTTTAGCTTGGGTTAATTATTATTTAAAATGGGTTTATATGAGGTCCATTAGGGAAAATAGGGTTTTGGCTTGGAGTATAAATACTCTTTAGGAATAATGTTAGGGAAAATTTTTGGACAATATTTTCCCGTATTGTAGCCGACTTTGGTTGCTCCATCTTGGTTCTTGATTGAACTTTCAACTCTTCAAAGAATTGTCCATTCTTTGTTGTGAATTTATAGTTGTTTTGCTCGTCTCCAAGTGTAGGCGTTGTGATCGAGTTGGTTTGTAGTCTTGTTGTCTTGGAGCAAGTCTTCCATTGTGATAAGCTCATTTAAATCTCAACAAAATTGGGTTAGATTGAACTTGGGTCCATAAATACCATTAAATTCCGCTAGGGTTCGCATCAATATCTCTACAATATGTAAATAGAGATCCTTAAAATCAGTATGGATCGCAAATGTTGTTCCCGATGATATTTTACTAGATGTTCTTCCTTGATTAAATAGCAAGGGATCGCAAATGACTTCACGTATGAATTTAGTTCATGATGGAATTGCAAGTAGTTTGATTGGAGAATAAAAACAAGTGTCTAATTTACTTGAATTATTAATTAAATTATATTATTATGATTATTAAATCTATAATATTTTAAAAACAGTTTATATATGTGTGTCCTTTAAAGTAATTTCACAAGTTAACAACAATATTAAAAACATGGTAACCAAACACACAAAACTGTTTTTCATTAAACTTTAAACTCAACTACAATTTTAACCAAACACTTTAATTTCAATTATGAACCGCATCTAAAAGCGCTTTTCATGAAATTTCTTTTTTTAAACCTTAACTATAACAACTATCGCAATACCAAACAAACTTTTAAAATTTATATATTTTATTAGAAAGTGGTGCTCCATAGAAATTCTGCACAAATTGATTATTTTGTCCAAATTTATAGTATAATAAAAAAAATCTCATATCTCATACTCTTAATTTTTTTTTTTGCGTTGAAAAAAATATGGTTTTTGTCGCAGCGTAGCGCAGGGAAATGGCTAGTGTGTTTGTGTGTATAAAGAGAGAGAATTGCCTCTCAATATCCGTGAAAGCAAGAAAATGGAAGGAGAGGATAATTTGAGGAATCTAGTTTTGATAATCTGTTTCAGTTCAGCGAGCATTAAAGCATCTATGACGGAGATGGAGACAAATGCAGGAACTGAGAGTGATAAGGAGGTTTATGTGAATAAGCATTAGAACCACTGAGTTTGCCATCTTCTACCAAGAAAAGTGAGTTGAAGATAGTCAATAGAAGTGTTATTAAAGTTTTCCTGATGATTTAAGGCATGAAAGGAAACAAATACAAAGCTAAATGGAGAGAAGACACATGATTAGAGTTGGCCCAACTTGAATGAACGTGTGTTAAACATTATTTTGATGCATTTATGAATAAAAAATCACTTTAAAAAACAACCGCAATCACACTGTCAAACAGGCACTAAGAGTTGAACGTGATATTGTTGGTTGTTGTGACTTGCACCGGCACAAAGTTTTGAGCTTAGGCCAACCAAAGCTTACTAATTTGTTTCTAGGCTTGAATTAAGATGAGAACCTTAGAACTCCATTAATACATATAATTAAGGTTCAGTTCCCTTAGTGTTGTGGTTGAAACTACTTGTACCTACTTTTGATAAAACTACATCTATACCAAATTAGAGTGGACAAAAAAATGGTATGATTCTGGCGACTTCATAAGCTAACATGCTTCACTCTTTCTAAAGTTTTATATATTAGGATCTTATTTATCACAAGTGCCAAACCAGATAACCTTTTCTTGGAAAATATAACCATTTTAATTTCACCCAAGGCTTCTTAAAGATCTTATCAATTCAATTCAAACCCTAACTCCATATCACCATGATTCAACCAAAAACGAGCATCACTCATGGCTGTTGAAGTTGAGGAAGAAGCATGCACAAAGCTTTAAAATAAGATGGTGTCACGAATGGAAGAGAAGACGATGAGAGGGAAAACTGAAGCATGATTTTGAATTCAAATTAAACAACTTATGACTAAAACGACTGTGTTGTGCAAACCTTGAAATTCATATTACCTGTAACACAAAACGAATGCGTTTTGTGTTGTTCTATTGGATTCCAGTATTTAGCCATGTAGGCATTGCCAAGCTGGCACATGCATGACCTGTCTTTAAATTCCCTAAAATGTATGAGCAGAACAACAAGAAATATAACAAAATTCAGAATTCCTTTTCTCGTGTCCTTTCTGACACACACAGAGAGTATCTTCTTCTTCTTCTGCATTTTTTCTCCCAATCACCATCTTCTTCCCCAAATCTCTCTCTGCTCTCTGCAAAATTTTCTAACACGCAGCAAAGTGGTATCAGAGCCTTCACGTCTTCGGACTTCATAAATGGCACCAGAAACTAGGTCCCAAGACATCAAAAGAATCGATGAATCCTTGGGAGCTGCTAACCAGAGGATCAATGGCATAGAAGTTAGGCTGGATGCTCAGTCAGATGATCTAACCCAGATTAAGATTATGATGAAGGAAATGGCGACACAACAAAGTTTCATTACCCAAACTCTGCAAACACTAACAGGGGAGGCCAGCTCTTCTCAGAACAATCGTACTTCCCAGCACCTTACTCATGCCAACCATCCTGAATGGTTGGGGGAAGGGTCCCAATCCACCTACAAGTTCGATTCCTGCATTTGTGTCCTGGAACAAATTTCTCATCACACCAAAAGCATAGGCCCTTGGCTCTCCTGTCATCAATCTCTTTGGTTCTGATGGGTCAGGTTGGCTTATGGCCAGAGTAGGGGTCGTTATTTTTGGGGTGAAAAGTTGTGGGGGTGGGTAATAATGTTGGTGAAGTGTTCTTACCATGGTTGATTTCTGTTTTAGGACTTGCAGGGTAGTTGGGCTTTATAGGAGGGGAATGAGAAAACATTTGACCCTGAGATCTGGGATAATGAGGGGTTATTTTTTGGTGAGTGAGAGTGTTGTTGTGAAGTCTAGCTAGGTTATAAGCTTGTTTGAGGCATTTTGGTTCGAACATTTTGACTAAGTTCTTAATTTCTATCTTTAGTCCTCCGAGAAAGAACACCAAGGCTTGTTTTTCTGATATTTGAGCCCTGTTCCATAGCTCATCGAAATCCTTGATATATCCCTCTAAGTCCCCTTCCTGTCTATGCTCTGTAAGCTCTTCTAAGGGGTCTCTTTGACACCCAAATCGACAGCACAATTCTTCTACATATTCAGCCCAGGTCAGCTCATGCCCTTCTAAGTTTCTTGTAAAATTTTGGTGCCAGTAAAGAGCCATGCCATCTAAATAATATAAAGCTAGCTTCAACTTCTCAGCTTCTGGTATTTCTTCTAAATCAAAATATTGATTGCACTTGTACAACCATTTGTGCACATCTTCTCCTTCGAAGGCAGGAAAATCTCTTCGAGGTCTGCGTATTCAGGCAGCACCCATAATTTTCTTCATGCTGAGGTAGCGACCAAGCTGGAATGTCCAAGCACCCCCAATTAAGCCGATAGAAGTGGAGGCAGCCAATGGTGGTACCATGTCCTGCACTGCAATATGCAAAGACCTGCAATGGAAGATGCAGGGGGTTAAATTCCAGGCTGATGTTTTTGTAATGAAGCTAGAAAACTACGATATGGTCTTAGGAATTCAGTGGTTAAAGATGTTGGGTAATGTGTTATCCAACTATGAGGAGAAATGGGTTTCCTTTCAATGGCAAGGCAGGAAGGTGACCCTAACAGGGGAGAATCCAAGGATTGCTAAATCCATACGATTAGAAGAATTGAATGGACTGTTGAGTACAGAGGCTCTACTGTCAGAAGTGCGCTTATGCAGTCTAATTTATTCGTACGGAACGTTTTGGTTTTGGAGCATTTCAGCGTGCTGTTTCGGGGTTGTACTATTCATATATATATATATATATATATATATATATATATATATGAAAAAAATTAAAATATTAATTTAACAAGCATAATTAAAATTCAAGATAAATTAAATTTAAATTATACAATATAAAATCAAAGTCAAACAAACATAATCTCAAAATTAGAAACACAATCACAAGTTAATCAAAATAAGGAGCATTTTAAGGCCGGAACGACACACCCGGAACGATACCGAGATGTTCCGGCCAGAATTTCCAGAACGAGCAAAAATTAAAATCGAGATGAAAACAATGTCGTTTTGTCTCGGTTTTTTTTACGGAACAGAACGATATTGATAACCCTGATTGAAAGTGAGTCAGATTGAAAGTGAGTCGGTATTGGTCAAAACAGAAAATGGCAGCCAACAGGCTTTCTGCTAGCACATGCAATGCACCACCAATGATCGAATCAATCATCGTAACTTTTAAGTGATGCATGTAGCCTATTCTAGCCTCTCTTTTTTTCCCTTTCCTAGTGTCTACAAATTTGTCATGTCAAAATCATTCTAATGGTCCTAAATACAAATTTGTCATGTCAAAATCATTATAATGGTCCTAGATGTGGTCATTAGAGCTTCGGTGTGCCTTTCACATCTCATTCTTTCTTTTTCTCTTTTTTTTCCCTCTCCTATTTTTTTAATGCCAATCTTTTTCTCGCCTTCTCTACTTGGTTTTTAGATATTTCTTATTTTCTCATTATCATTATATCTCTTGTTAACTATTTGAAATATATATTATTTCGGAGGGAAATGCATAAAGTTTATGCAATCATCATATTATATGCAAATAAATTCTTAGTCAGTTAGGATTATAATATATATTTTTTAAATCTTTCCCACATCAAGATGATAAAACGACAAAAAATTAGCCATGTTAAGGGTAGAATTTGTTTTCTTGCCCTTCATAAAGTGTGTCTTGATCTTAAGAAAAAAAAAGAATAAAATGTGATCAAAATTGGATTCATGGTGTTCACTTGGACTACTAATGAGCTGAAAAGTTAAAGAATAATAATGAGGAATGTGAGTGAGAAAAAAAGATTGGTAAAAGAGAAATGAATATTTGTCATTGTTGCTGTTGTGTGTGATATGTGGACTAATATGGAATAATGATGGGTGTTGGTGGTTTCAGGAGGAACCACGATAGGATTACAACAACAGGGGAATGCAAGTCGAGCGTTTACAACAGGTAAGTACTTAGTACCTATATCTCTTCTAGTTAATAATTATTTTAACTAACTATTGAACTACAAGAAAATAATTTGGTGCTTATTGATGAGGAAAAGAAAAAGGGGAAATGAAAGGTTGAATGACGAAAAAAAATATTTAGAAACAAAGAACTAGATTTAAATTACGGGTTCTTTTGGAGGAAATAAATAATAACAACGAATTTTGGTAATGACTGTTTCTCAAATTTGATTTGTTTGTCCCTGGTATGGGAGGCTAATGATGTTAACCAAGCTGGTTAACATCGGTATTACCAGTACGTGGGAGGAGGAATATAAACCTTGATTAACTATTCGGGCTCATAATAGTTAATGATATGGGCGGGTGACGTCGATATCGATAAAATTTATAAACTTGATTAGCTATCCAGGTTAAGAATAGTTAATGATATCAGCGGGTGACGTCGATATCGACAAAATTTATAAACTTGATTAACTATTCGATTTTAGAATAGTTAATGATATCGGTGGGTGACGTCGATATCTATAAAAATTATAGACTTGATTAGCTTTCCGAGGTGAAAGCTAATGATGTCAAGAATTCTTGACATCGACATACTTGAGAACCTCCCAAGGTAATATGGAACAATGATTAACTATTTTAGTTTTAAAAATAGTTAATGACATTAACGGTTATGTTCGTGTCGACATTTTATGAAACTGATTAGTTGTTCCCAGGACGGGCAACTAAAGACAATAATGAGGTTATTAGTGTCGGCAATAGTCTTTTCAATGTGGAGGGGGGAGAAGTAGTCAAAAGAAACAAAAAAAATTATAACACTTGAAAGGGGTTTATGGTTGTATTTAGAATCTCATATGATTTAAGTAGATAAATATGTTGTTTAATTTTTCTTTTGTAAATTGCTTGTATTTACTTATTTGTTTTTACTTATATGGAACATTTATATTTTGCAAGTTCTTCCCATTCACGTCAAGAATAAATTTTAACTTCTTTGATCCTTTTTTGTATAAGTTAGGAACTGAGGGATTTATGGTGTAATTTTGTCATGCAATAAACATGTAACCTGTATAGAATATTATATTCATAATATTTTTTTTTC
Organism: Salix viminalis; assembly: GCA_029228465.1. Classification (NCBI taxonomy): domain Eukaryota; kingdom Viridiplantae; phylum Streptophyta; class Magnoliopsida; order Malpighiales; family Salicaceae; genus Salix; species Salix viminalis. The sequence continues at coordinate 6,863,407 of CM055441.1, read as the reverse complement.
TGAAATATTAAATGTATCAACCTATGCTTGGGATATTAGAACGTACTAGATTATGTACATGTGTTGTGTTATATATATGTATACGTATATAAAATCCTTGTGCTAGAATTGGCTCTTTTAATTATTATCTTATGGTGTGATATAAGATGGAGTTTGGAAGTGAATAGGGTCCTAAGCATAATCTGAAATGAATTATGCAGTTGATTGTACTAAACATTAATGTGATTGTGGATGAGATGTGATTCTAAATGTTTGCAGGGTACATTGTCGATAGCTTGGGATCTCCCGATGTAGAGGAGACTCTACCGAATTTTCGCTAGAAATTTCGGCAAGTAAAAAAAAATATTATGCTCCATCTATCCTTTATAAGGGAAAAGATTAACAGATAAACTAATAGTAAAAAATTAGGGTTGCTACACTCATACTCCATTATGTTAGTATTAAAGAGCATATTCAAAACACAATTGCATTAGCTTATGTTTGGAATTGTAAACCTTCTTAGCTGAGGTATAGAGAGTACCATATCCAACAATCCACTCATAAATGAACCATTGATCAACCTTGTTTCTCACCCAAATAAGTCAAATGTTAATCCATAAAATGTATCCATAGCTTGCTTGTCTATGAATGCCACAATCAATAATCATTATGTTTGCCTAGTCTATTTCCCCATCATGATAACCCATTAATGAGGAAATAAAGATAAACAAAGTCAGCCTTGCATATTTTTTAAAAGGACTTGGAAGACTCAGGGCTCCTGTAGCCATTCAGTTGCTTATAAAAGCTATTGAAATGCATCTAATGCTTAGCAAAAGATAGAAAAACTAGATAGATTGAAAATACAGCCACAACAATCAACAATGAGGCGTGGGAGCTAACATTTGTGTAAGAAAAAAATTATAGTGGCAGTGTTAAGTGCTAAAAGGGTCATCTAGCCACCCGCAAAGGTTGTATTCAAACTACTCCCAATGCAGATGTTATGATATAAATGGACATGTTCAAAGAGGTTGCTAATGGATGAGAGGAAAAATAAAAGGAAGGCACATTTAAAGAAATTATAAGAATTTTTAAAAGTTAGTGGGTTGTGTACCTTACTGAAGAAAGCAACACAAGAGTACCTTTTTTTTGTTTAAGCATTTGTAGGGTTGGGACGAAAGGAACAGAACCTGCCAATGCAATGAAGATATGCCTCTTTTTTTTATAGGAGGTTGAGATGGTTTAGCAAGTGGCTCAGATGTAGATAAGTTGGATGAGATATTGTGCTCCTCTAATGTGTTTCAAGGAACTTCAATACCAACGATGAAAGGAAAAAGTGTCACCAACAAGACATTAAGTCAAAAGTAGAGTAAACAAAACAAAACAAACATGAATGAACATCATAAATGGTGGAATGTAAGAGTAACAGGGCTATTTAAGTTGTATAAAATCAACCATGACTATTTTCCTCTTACACAAAGCCGATACCAATATCACGATATCCTCATCATCCCACAGGTACGATATCAGACAATCCTCTTCCCGGGATGCTAACATACCCCAAATGTATGTTAGTAGATGTGCAACAATTCCTTTCCTAAAATTCTAATATACACTAATGTATGCTAAACAATGCACGATGATACCCTTATCCAGGATCCCAACATACATTAAATGTATGTTAGCCCATGCATAGTGATCCCTATCCCCAGGGTCCAGACATGCACTGAATGTTAGCCAGTACCCGGGATCCTAATATACACTAAATGTATGATAGTCAATGTCCAGTTCCATACATTTCATAATGTCTACATTAGTTGTACTTCCATAACCAGGCAACTTATGCCATACATTATTTTGTTTGACATGTATGCATTATACATATTTACTGATATATCTACATTTCTCACCTAAAATAATAGGATAAGCAAATAAAAAAATATAGATTACTAAGTTCTTCTGCTGACTGCTGGTGGTTTGGCCTTGTCGTGGCTCAAGTCTGGTTGTGGTTTCTAGACTGGAAGACCTGGTTATGGTTTCTGGAGTAGAAGATGAATGCTGAAAACTTTAGCTTTTTGTTGGCCTTGCTGAGCTCTTCTACCAGTTGTTGATTTGGTGTTGTTGAGGCTTACCCTGCTGAGAAACCTGGTTGTGGTTCCGGGACTGGAAGCTTTGGTAGTGGTTTCAGGCTTGGATGTTGATTGCCGAAAACATTTGCTGTCAGTTGGCCTTACTGAGGTGCATCATGCTTATGATGTACTTTTGGCTGCTGGCTCCTGCATTTTGGGGCTGAGGATTGTTTATCTCTTGTTTTGCTTACTCTCGGGAGTTTGTATTGCCTTTTAAGTATTTCATTTCTATTTGACTAGCTGGTTTCCAGCTTAGTTTCACTTTTGATCTATCAATATACTTACATTTGCTAAAAAAAGAAATAAATGCAAACAAATTGACTTTTATAACAAATTGACAAAATAACAGGAAAAAATAGCCATAAACCAAGCAGAATAAACTCAAAAAGCAAACCACAATCGCTTTTATACACAGAAACAAACCTAAAAGGGGTTAAGAAGGCCATAACAGGTCCTACCCACCTAAGCTGTAAGAGCCTAAGGCAACAATGAACTAAGAAAAAATACATAGGCCAAGAAAAACAAAGGCTACAAAAGAAAATAAAAGGCTGAGCTAGCTGAGATTAAATTATAAACCTGCAAGACAATTAAATGATTCCAACAAACCCTTTCCAAACCAACAATCAAACCTGATGCTGCCAATACTGCAAAAGACAAAGCATGAGTGATCACCAACAATGCAAGTATGATAGGAAAGAATACAAGTGGACAAACAAAAATAAAGAAATAAAAATCAATGCAAACCATAAAGGAAAATACAATTATAAGGGATAATTCTTGTTCAATTAAAGCCAACCTTACAAAATTCTGATTTTTTTTCCTGTCAAAACCTACAAGTAAAATCAGTACCAGCTAGAAGTAGCAGAAAAAAAACAGGTTGAAGCAAAATAACCACAACAAGAAAAGAGCAAACCAAAAAAGAGATGATAAAATGCAAAACATGAGAGATGGCTACACAAAATCTTTTACACCTTTATTCAAAAAAAAAAAAAAATCTTTTACACCCTGCAACAATGCAATAAACTCACTCAGCACTCAAACTCACCTTCGGCTGGATAAAAAATGCAAAATAAAACGCCAAGCACACACCAAAACCAAAACAAACTCAAATAAGGAATTTGTTTGTAATGCTTGGTTGAAGAGTCATTTGAGGAGCAGCAATGCTACGGGTGGAAAAACTTCATGCTAGCTACTATAGTTAAGGAGCACAAATAGTTTGTAATGTAATTGTAACTAGAATCAACTTGGAAATAAAGCTTAGTGCCAATTTAGGATCAAACACTGACAATATTAGATGTTTCTTCAATAGCAAGAGGAGCTAAGGTTATAAGTCCACAAAAGACCCTCTATTTGTGCAATCGTTGCCGCATCTACCTCTCCACTACCCACATAGATGAAGAAAATGTCTAGTAACTGCACGAATCTAATAAAATAATAAAAAGCAAATAGGACAACTCATTTTTCAAATGCACGAACGATGAGAATTGACTATTAGAATGGCATCAAAGTGACAATGGCCATCAGAAGGATTTGTTAACTGAATGTTGTATCGCTATAAAAAGCTGCAAGTAAAAAGTAAAACCATGGCAATACTGGAAACCACAACTAAATAAAAAAATAATACTCACAACGAAACCAAAGAAACAAATAGGCTTGTCAAGCATGGGAATTAGACGTCTCTAATGTGGTTCAGCACAAACTTTGTAAACCAGATTCAAAGCCAACTAAAAAGCTATAATACAACTAAGAATTAGCACAAAGCAATAATTATAACAACAGTAATAAGAACTTGCCAACAGAAGGGTCCTATAGCATTAAAAAGCACACAGATTAACATGGAAAACAAAAAGGTTACTCGAGAACATTACCACTTCAAACGAAGCTTGGAATGAAAACCAACAACTAAATCAGAATTAACTAAACAACGTAACAGCTCAGGAACCAAAATTGAACAAAAGAAGCAAAGCTAAAATAGTTTAAAAATGCAAAGATGGGTTGTCTTTATCTTTCCCACCTTCTAAAACTCCATCACTTTTCCTCTCTTTGTTTTATTTTTATTTTTTCTTACAAAACAGAAAACTCGAAAAAAGAAAAGTGACGAAAAAAAGAGTGGAAAAGAAACTTGAAAACTTGTATAGGTGTTTGGAAACAACTGAGAAAACCTCGAAGGAACGCGATCGTAAAGTAGCAATAAATCGACGATGACGATTCCTGTTTAGTCTTTAA
>CM055441.1:6834982-6858576 GCA_029228465.1 Salix viminalis | reverse complement strand
CAGAGTTGCTGACTTCTCCTTCTCCATTTCTCTTCTCTTCTTTTCTCTTCTTGTTAGCTTCTTTCTTTTGCTTCTCTTCTCCTTTAATCATCTTACTTGTCCCCAATCGGATTTTAGGTGGTGTTCTTGATCACACCGCACTGAATAACCATTTTTCTCATTGATAGACTACTTAGCTGTTTTCAATATTTTCCAAAAAGGCAAAAGAATTCATATCCAATTTCCCTATAACATTATTCCAAGGCCTTAATCTCATACATACAATTTCCCTATAACATTATTCCAAGGCCTTAATCTCATACATACAACCATGACAATTCCTAATCAGAACAATCAAATAATCACAAAAAAACTCATCCTCACATAAAATCATGCTGCTATAAAATAATGAAAAAATTAGAGAATTCAAAAACAGACCTCTTTGACACTAAGAGCTGCACCACCTCTAGAATCCCTATCTAGCTTGGTCAAAATGGCACCCGTAATTCCAATTTCAAGATTGAATGTTGTAACCAGAGCTGTGAATGTACCCACGTAAAAGTGTCCATGAAGAATGTTAATTGTAAGTATGAGAATAAGAGTTCCACACATGGTTTAAGATTATAAATAGGACAAAAGGAAAAAAATTGCAGAATTGGACTATAATGCACGCATAGGATTATATATTGAAGCCCATACAGCTTACTAAGGAAACAAATGTATGGCCTAAAGTTTGTCAATTTCCTTTTAAATGATTCATCACAAAAATGAAGATTAACATAAAAAATGATATATCAAGAACAACAAATTCACAAACGTTTTGATGGTACAAGCTTTATGTAAAATGGGCAAAACGGTTGTTTCAATTTCTTATAGAAAATATTACTAATGATATAGCAACAAAGAAGCAAAATTTTATGATATTTGTTATGCACGTCTGACACACCTATGTTTTATCTGCAAATATATAGAAAAGAAATCAATAGCTTGTTAGACATGGTAAGAGCATTTTGCAAGACAGAAAAATCACTTCATTAATCTGTAGATTCTATACAAGGAAATAACAGTTTCTTCAAGCTCACATAAGAGAGTGTGACTAGCAGTTCAAATAATAATCAAATCATTTGACCATTATCAAAGAAAAGTGAAAGCCAGAGTACCCGCAGCTTCTTGCCCAGTCATTGCATCCACAACAAGCAAAACTTCCGTTGGATTCAATACCCGTTTAACGTCTTTGAGCTCATCCATCATCCCTTTGTCTATCTGTTATTGTTACCAAAATAAAATGTATTCCAGTTAAATACAAAACTAAGGGCAGCAAAAACAGAGTGAAGGCATATTTTCCTACTCTTTTGAAGATCATACAAACAAAGAAAGTATTAACCTGAAGCCTTCCAGCGGTGTCTACTATGGCCACATCTATGTTTTTCTTTTTGGCCTCTGCTAAACCTTTCCTAGCTATTTCTGAAGGTTTAACATCAGTTCCTTCTGTATAAACAGGCACACCTACCTGTCACAGGCTACAACTCAATGTAAGAAAAACGAATAATATAAAAAGATGTATTATCAAAGCAAAACATCTTGTTTGCCACATTAACACAACAAACATGGAAAATTAGTTCACATGAAGTTAATAAGAAACGTCAAGTTTAGTATTTCATCTTGGAGTACGAAACATGGATAGCCTTTGCCTTCACAAAATTAGCATCACTATATGATAAGAATGTCAGGCTCTAACAGTTCAAATGCTCACTTTAATTGCACATTTCACTTGACAGCCTAGGCCAAACCCAAAAGATAGGCAAATGCTTAAAACACCAAACAACAGCATTAATCCATTACTACTCCAATAGGTAGTTAAGCAATTTCTTGACAGTCAGAATTCAATACCTGTTCACCCAAAATAACAAGTTGATCAATGGCAGCAGGTCTGTAGACATCTCCCGCAATAAGCATGCAAGACTTCCCCTGTTGTTTCCATCACACACTGGTATCAACAACATAATTAAGCATCCAAAAAGCTTATCAACAGCCAAGTACGAACACCCACAAACACCAGAGAAAAGGATAAAAGTTGTGGCTTTCAAAATGCACCTGTTTCTTAAGGTAATTAGCTAACTTTGCACAAACAGTTGTCTTCCCAACTCCTTGTAGGCCAGCCAGTAATATTACAGTGGGAGCGGATTTTGCAAACACCAGTTCAGATACCTCTCCACCCATCAATTTCACAAGCTCATCATGCACAATCTGCAAGAACCAGATATTCATAACCACCAATACAAACACAACAAAGACTTCATAGCTTTGCTCTCAACTTCCACATTAGAGTCATTTACTCACTATATAACACACATCAAATTATTGCAAGTAGTCCTCATTGCCTCCTAGGAATTTTTATGCATGCTGCAGGCTAGATTCAATTCAAATGAGAAAACAAAGACAGTAACTTAGACAATAGAAGAATACAGCACCAGCGACACCAACCAAATAATAATATTTGGTGAGCAAATACAACATCAAAACAGACTGAAAATTTATTGAAGTTCACAAACATAAAGTAGGAAACTTCACAATTTTTATTTCACAAATCACCCTGATTGTTTACATTTTAGAAGTATTTAGTTCACAGAAATTTATACCTTGACTAATTGCTGATCAGGTTTCACTCCTCTAATCACGCCAATACCAATGGCTTGGTCACTGACTGATTGAACAAACCTTCGAACCACAGGAAGGCTTACCTGTCAATAGACCAACCATATTAATTTATTTTTTTTGAAAATTAAATAAACTCGAATTCTAGTTTACAAATTCACTCACATCAGCTTCCAGTAGAGCTCTTCTAAAACAGAAAAAGAAAAAAAAACACAGTTTTAATCCATCTATAGATACCAAAATCAATGCTTTCCTTTTTTTATTGTTTGCTAACATTGATGTATTTTTAATAGATAAAACACAGTAACTCATGCCTAAATTCGCAAGCTTTTTATTTAAGGAAAAAAGAAAAAAGAAAAGAAAACTAATAGAATTGACAAAATAAACATGTAAGCTCAACCTTCTCCTTTGAGCTTGTTCCAAGCAGATTCTAGGCCACTAGTTAACTGACCAAACATTTCTGCTTTTACCACACCACCTCCCATTTCTCTTTTCAAAGTAACGGAACTCTTGCACTTCACCCACCTCCAAATCTCTTTCTGGCAAAGAGAGAAAACAGAAACAAGAGCAATTTGTGCATCAAAAGGTAACCCAAATTCAAAGACTCCTAATTTACCAAAACGGGAGTTGTTTTCTTTTCTTTCTTGAACTTACAGTGAATGAGTTTCTTGAGGAAAGCGAAGTGACATTATTGCTTGAGCCAGTCCACGAAGAGCAGCAAGATTTAGTTGAATATCTTGGACAGCTAGAATAGTAAGAGAGAGTCTTGTTGTTTCTTGATGGAGAGGGAGTAGAGAAATGGCGGGAGGCAACGGTCGAGAACTGTACGGCCTCCATCGCCAAGGTAACAAGTTCTCTCTCCGATTTTTGTTTTCTGTAGAAAATCTGTTTGTTCTATCTTCTTCTTTATCAAGTTAGTTGATTTGTATAATACGCGGACTATGGCTTTATTTTGATGGATGGGGTCAGAGCCGTGAAAATATATGACGTGGATATTTTACATCAAAATTAAACAATATTTGTATTTACAGTCCCTAAAGATTAAAAATAAAAAATATTTAGTCCCTGTAATTTTGAACATCACACTTTTGAGCTCAATTTTTTTTTTCCTGATAATAAATGTCATACTATTTTGGTTGATAGACAAAGCTATAATTTACTAGTTTTATGCCTGCACTATGATTGGATGACGTTGCAAGCTAATTTGTAATTCAAGAAAATAAAGTGCATATGTGATGTATGCATTTTTCGATTGCATGAATTTTTTTTATTGAGAAAAAAAGATGTTGTTTATACATAATAAAATAAATGAAATGTAAAATCAAAAAATAGATGTTAAGGCTAGTTGAATATTAAAGCAAAAAGTTGATCTTCCAAGTAAAAATAAAAGATAAATGTAAACATAAATATTTTACACTAGTTGTCTATCTCATTTACATGTTTTAATTTATTTATGTTAGAGGTTAATTTCCATTGTTTATATAAAAAAAAAAATTGTTTGTACAAGTATAGCATTAAAATACAACTCTTTTATATTAAAATAGAAGAGGAAAACAATTACTGACAAATTATAATAATTTATTCAAAGAATTATAAAATAGAAAAATAGAAAGACTAATCACTACTTAAAACAAAAGTAACTCAAACATATAAGGAGAAAAAAACATAAAAGAAATTTTATGCTTTACCTCTTTCTTCTTTGTGTTTAGCCAACCTGCCAGAAAATTGAGGTGCAACACAAATTTTTGAATTACGAAAAACAAGTGTTTTACTTACCTCTTGAGTTGCTGCTTTCATTTTGTTTTTCCCCGGTAGTTCGCACCACTTCCTTGCCACTTCAAAGAGTTATGGCACTAGCATTCTTTCTTGGGTTATTCTCTGCTTGAGATGGAAGCTTCCCTTTACTATTCTTAATTTTATTTAATGATGATGCAAGTTGTGAAACTTGGGTCTCTAAAATCTGGATGTTGGCTCTTGTTTCCTATTGGAACATTTGTGTGGAGGCTAAAGATTTCACAATTTCTTTTAAAAACAGACTTGAATTCGATGTCTAGTTAGGATGGAGTGCCAGTTTATTATGGTCAAATGATTGATATAGTTGGTGGTTACTAGGTTGTTCATATCTCAAGTTTGGGTGGTCTCTCCAACAGGGGTTGTATTGGTTTGAATATGGATCATACTTTCTCGGTTGGTTTCCAAACTCGCTTATCGAGTTCACTTGAGGAACTATATCCTCTTTAAGTTGTGGGCACATATCAGAGGAGTGTTCTAGAAATGCACAATACCATATACTCTGGATTGCTTAACCTGTCCCAAAACTACTTCTCTAACTAAAAAGTTCATTCTGAAAGTTGTGTTTTAATGCTGAAATGCATTACCTCATTTACCTTTCTAGGCGTGTAATCTACCCTGACTCCAGATTGTTGCGAGTTTTCTGCCATCTTAGAAATTAAATCTCTTGCTTCTCCTGGAGTCTGTTTTGCAAGTGCTCCACCACTTGCAACATCCATCATCCCTTTGTCTATCTGTTATTGTATCCAAAATAAAAGGTATTCCAGTTAAATACAAAACAAAGTGAAGCATAAACAGAGTGAAAAGGCATATTTTCTTACTCTTTTGAAGATCAGACAATCGAAGAAAGTATTGACCTGAAGCCTTCCAGCAGTGTCTACTATGGCCACATCTATGTTTTTCTTTTGGCCTCTGCTAAACCTTTCCTAGCTATTTCTGAAGGTTTAACATCAGTTCCTTCTGTATAAACAGGCACACCTACCTGTCACAGGCTACAACTAAATATAAGAAAAACGAATAATATAAAAAGTTGTATCATCAAAGCAAAATATCTTGTTAGCCACATTAACACAACAAACATGGAAACGTCGAGTTAATAAGAAACGTCAAGGTTAGTATTTCATCTTGGAGTACGAAACATGGATAGCCTTTGCCTTCACAAAATTAGCATCACTAATTTTATTCGTTGATCAATGGCAGCAGGTCTGTAGACATCTCCCGCAATAAGCATGCAAGACTTCCCCTATTGTTTCCATCACACACTGGTATCAACAACATAATTAAGCATACAAAGTTGTGGCATTCAAAATGCACCTGTTTCTTAAGGTAATTAGCTAACTTTGCACAAACAGTTGTCTTCCCAACTCCTTGTAGGCCAACCAGTAATATTACAGTGGGAGCGGATTTTGCAAACACCAGTTCAGATACCTCTCCACCCATCAATTTCACAAGCTCATCATGCACAATCTGCAAGAACCAGATATTCATAACAACCAATCCAAACACAACAAAGACTTCATAGCTTTGCTCAACTTCCACATTAAAGTCATATGCTCACTATAGAACACATCAAACTATTGCAAGTAGTCCTCATTGCCTCCTAGGAATTTTTATGCATGCTGCGGGCTAGATTCAATTCAAATGAGAAAACAAAGACAGTAACTTAGACAATAGAAGAATACAGCACCAGCGATGCCAACCAAACAATAATATTTAGTGAGCAAATACAACATCAAAACAGACTGAAAATTTATTGAAGTAAACAAACATAGAGTAGCAAACTTCACCATTTTTATTTCACAAATCACTCTCTAATTGCTGATCAGGTTTTACTCCTCTAATCAGGCCAACACCAACGGCCTGGTCACTGACTGATTGAAAAACCTTCGAACCACAGGAAGGCTTACCTATCAATAGACCAACCATATTAATTTATTTATTTTTAAAAATTAAATAAACTCGAATTCTAGTTTACAAATTCACTCACGTCAGTTTCCAGTAGAGCTCTTCTAATATCCCTCATTGGCTCCACAATATTCTCCTTGGTCAAAACCTCTGCAGCAGGTAAAAAAACCCAACCATACAGAAGACCAACAAAAAGGGATTTTAAGATATTTAAAATAGAAAAAGAAAAAAAAACACAGTTTTAATCCATCTATACCAAAATCAATGCTTTCCTTTTTTTATTGTTTGCTAACATTGATGTATTTTTAATAGATAAAACACACTAAATTCACAAGCTTTTTTTTTTAAGGAAAAAAGAAAAAAGAAAAGAAAACTAATAGAATTGACAAAATAAACATGTATGCTCAACCTTCTCCTTTGAGCTTAAACTAAATGTCAGAAAAATATTCTTTTAGTGTGAGATGGACAGTCGTTGTTCTCCATAATATGAAAGCAACTTGTGGTATAAAAATAAAAAATTGAAACTGTTGCATCACAGCCACACGATGACAGTTTCTGTAAGCACATTAATTTCGTGTTATTAAAAAAAACGCATGTGCAAACCTTAAATCCATGTCTCTGTTCTGAGTTTATTATCCAACAATGTGACAAGTTCCTGAAAAAAACTGCAGCTGTACAGTGCGGCATCATACTAAACAATAAAATTATCACAATTATGGAGGAAATACACATGGGCGGACTCAGAATAGGTGGAGGAGAGTTAGCTTTTTCACCTTTGTAGGAAATCCGGGATCCCATTAGCCATCAATTTCCTTGTCGTTGAGTCCCATTAAGATTGAAGAAAAGTTGTGATTGGATACATGGCTCTACATTCTTTAAAGAACCTCACGATCTGAACTAGAAGTAAATCATTAAACACTCTCAACAAAAAACATAATAAACTACCAAAATACTTAACCCACTTATATATTTTGATTGATAACTAACCTGGATACATCGTCAGAAGATCAACTCAACTAGCAATATGATTCGCTAAGACCATGGGTCAAGGCAACTCTATCAGAAAAACATTATCATTCAATAAACCCTGTGTAGGGTCTCAACATCAAAATCACAGTAGCAAAGTTAAATAAAAAATCTAGAAGTGCCAGAGCTAGTAAATGTGGAAGAGAGACATAATGTATATTATTTCATAGCAAAAGTAAACAGCAGCAATCTACAAGTGGCAGAGCTGGTAAATGTATTTCATTTCTGTATTACCCAATTAAATTGAATCTCACTAATGAAAAGAAACAATTGATAGTAAAATTATAGTAAGACCATTAATTTAGGACTAATATTAGAGAAAGGTAACCTAGGAAACATTAGACGGCCTCTTGCATCAGAGCAAAAGCTTCTAACCCTCCAGTTATCTCATATTTTTCATGCAGTCTGACGAAATTACAAGAAAACAATGCAACTACTATCTCTGGTTTAGAGATTATTAGCAACCTTATAGAACTCTATTAATCTCTTGATTTATCACGACTAACTTAAGACAACATAAACGCTGGTTCGGTTGATTTTATAAACATCAGACTTTTCCCCTGAAGGTTCAATGATGGATTATGGAGAGTAATTATTACCAATATAAAACAAGCTGAGACAAATGGTACGATTATGCAAGAACAAATATGCCCCCTAAAGGCGATTATTTAATTCAACTCACAGAAGGAGGGGGTGGGGTAGGAGGAGGAAGTTAAACATGGTAGAAGATTGAGGAACAAAGAGAAAATGGTGGTAACTATTGATGAAGTCTGTCTTCAAGATGTGGGTGCAAAACCAGACTTTAGAGCTTGAATGGTGGCAACATCAGTCTTGAAGGCCTTAGCCAAGATGTTATCATCAATGCTAGCTGCGAAAAGGCTGGTGGGAAGCGATACAGTCCCTACACTAGCACTAACGAAGGCAGAAATTGCCAGAGCTGGTGAGCATCGACCCTGTATTGGAAGTGAACATATCACCACCCTGTAGTGTCTCGGTGAAGAGCTTGTTAGTTGTGTCAGCGTGTCCTACTTGAAGAGAACAAGGAAAAGGACCTCATTTGAGTGTGAGGTGGATCAGTAAAGATATCATAACCTTATTGAAAGAAAGGCACTATAATTTTTATCAATTGAATTCATAAAAGAGATGAAAGAATGGCATATTAGAACTCTGAAAGTTAGCATAAAGTTTTCTGCAGGACATGATGAATGCCTCAGCTAGCAACAAGAAACAAAAGATTTATACTTGTCAAAAGCGAAAATGGATTTCATAAAAGAGATGAAAGAATGACACCTTCCAATAATATAACTCTGAAAGAAAGGCATCATGAATATTAGCAATTGGTTTCATACATCGAAGTTCAATAATGAAAGAACTAATCTTGATATTCAAATTCATGAGCCCACCAAGTATCCATTTGCGAGGGTATTTGAGAAGAAGGGAAAATTCATGACGGTGTTTGGTTCTACACTATACGTACCTCATCTGCACTGAATCTACCAGCATTGCATATTCTCTCAACAAGTTCTCTAGCAGCTATATATTTCATTACTATGGCTAAATGAGTTGGTGTTAGAAAAACCTTCACAATGAATTCACCTTTTATATAACCTGCAAAAATGTAAAGACTAATCGAAAAGCTAAGGCAAGGCTCTGGTTTTCAAAATTGATATCTAAGAGCAAATTGGAGTTTGGGCTTGAAAATCCTTTCCAAGATTAAAAATCTTCAAGTTCTTATAATTCTTGACATCAAGAATGCGTTTCATATTGGCAGAATGTAGATTAAGCAATCTAGGTTTGGAAAGTGCAGGTCCAAGTGCAATCTCATATATGTAAGCCTCCTTTTAAATGAAAAAAATTGGATCGCATCAATGAAAACGTAACTTCCATATCAATTCAGATTCTTTCAAAGTTTCTGAAGCTTGAGAGAAGTACCAAGACCTTCTAAATCCATCTTTACATTGAGTTAAGACCTAGTTCACTCGAAACTCTTTTACATTTCATAATCTAATAAGGAAATACGTGATACCTCTTTGAATCTGATTATATCGGGATGCTTCAATGACCTGTGGTTCATAATCTCTCTCTGAACATGCTCATCAATCTGGAAAAACCACACAAGACCTCAAATCACTACTACGATCAAATAAAAGAAAACCCCAAGTTGAGGGGAAATTAAAAAAATAAAGAGGAAGAAAGTTCCCAGTATAGATTAATTAATTCATAAAGAAAAAGAAACCAGCACGCCCAGATAAGACCATAAAGAATGAAATATACAAGTGTAACACCTACAAGACGAAATCGTGTCTTCAACACATATTTAACATCTTTACGAAATTCCACCATCCAACTCACCTCAGAAAAAAGAAAGAAAGAACATTGCGCGGTGAATAGGACAAATTCGAAGATGAATAAATAGAGAGAAAGAAACACGGAAGTTAAAAAAAGATCACCACACGACCCAATAAAAGAAAAGGCACAACAATTGATAGAATTTGAAACAATCAAAGATATGTTGTCTTTGTGAGAAGAAAAGATACCTGAATGTCCCCGCCCCAACATACAAGATCACTAACAACGTTTTCTTTTATAGTTTCAGACGAAGCATCATACTGATTTGGGCTTCGGAAGATGGAAAGTTTTCTTTCTTATTTTTCTTAATTTGTCGCAAAACCTTCTTTTATACGGGGTCTTTATGTCCGTGAGAGGAGAGGAAAGAAAATTTCAAATTATTTTCGACCGTTTTTTAAAACGCATCGTTTTTGTTTATTCGACTTTACAACTTTTGGGCTTCGAAAGCCTTTTTGTTGGGGTGGTGTTAAGAAATTAAGTTCAGCGTTTTATTCAAAATAAGTAGCATTGTCATTGTTACCGACTGCTATTTTTAAATAGTTATGGTTTTTATTTCTATTTTTAAATGGTTTCTTAAAATGTTTTGATTTTAAAAAATTATGAAATTAATATTTTTATGATTTTGAACGTTAATAAAAATATATTATTATTAGTTTGAGAAATGTTTCATCTATAATCAAGAAGATTATTGTGTGTTTTTTTAATAAAACAATATATTATTATATATTGAAACTAATAGAGATAGAAGATGAAGATGAATATGTGGAAGGGATATAGATTAAAGTTCTAGATTTATTTTCAAATAAAAGAATTCAGTATGATATTAGATGGGCGGTTCACGTTTTGTTGTAAGTTCGGTGAATCTTTTTCTAATATATATATAATATTAAGGTGATGCTTTTTTTTAAAAAAAAAAAAGAGATCTATGTAATTGATTCACATGGTTTGATAAGCATGATTACTTTAATGATATGATTATTAAAAAAGACATCACCAACAAATGAAAAAAGTAGACAATTATTTAATGCAAAAAAGAAACACATGTCAGTATGCAAGAAATCTATCTTTTCAATATTCTTAAAAGGTCCCTATGATTTTACTTGTTGGCAAAGAAATAATTAAATCAGAATGGGATTATCACATGGAAAGCAAAAAAAAAAAACTATATGAACCTTGATTC
Source organism: Salix viminalis (assembly GCA_029228465.1). NCBI lineage: Eukaryota > Viridiplantae > Streptophyta > Magnoliopsida > Malpighiales > Salicaceae > Salix > Salix viminalis. The sequence goes on along the minus strand of CM055441.1, from coordinate 6,847,691 downwards.
TTTGAAAACAAAATATTGAATGATAAAACTAATATATATATATAAATGACTCGAGTCTATTCGAGCCAACAAGCCAAATTTTTGACCTAGTTGTGAAATTAAAATGACTTCATGGAAACCTTAATGAATAAAATAATAAAACTTAATTCTCAAATGAACCAAGTGTTAAGGTGAGAAATTGTAAGGTCCCCTTCTCTAGGAGACAAACAAGTAATTAATTTTATATATATATAAGGTTTCACTAAAAACATTATCAAAATTTTGTCAGAACCTCCCCTTTACTAGCAGATCCCAAGTTTCCGACATATAATATAACCTTTAATTCAATATTGACCCAATCATCTGGGTCTACAAAACCTTAAACATCATCCTCATCATCCTCATCACAACCATAATAAGTAAACCATACAGTTAACAACAATCAACAATTTGCACCAGAGTTAATATAAATCCCGTCACATTTAATAGAATAGGACAAAACGAGTTAATTTTCTTACATTCTAAGTTTTCCAAAAATAGTGATCATACATATCAGTTTACCAACATTTAATTTATACAAAATATTACTTGATACAAAAAAAACTAAGAAACAACAGCTTTACTTTAGACGTGAAGATGATGGACCTGAAACGGAAATACAAGATAATTCTATATTGAAAATTTGAAAAAAAATTATATTAAAGTTATTAAACCCACAGTATGCAATCATACATAATTATAATAATCAAAATAGTTATTTGAAATACAAACTAACTTCCCCACTTATATATTGTCAATACTAAGTATTGTCGATGCCCTTATCACCCTACCGATATTAGATATCAAAGAAGAACTCTTTCCGGGTCCCTAACATACCTCCTTATATTATTTTTTTTAGAATGTGAGTTGATTCCATTTTTTTTTTGAGATTTCAAAATACATGAATGTGTATTAAACATTGTATCGCATGCCTTTATCCAGGATTCTAACATACACTCAATATATATTAGCATGTGCATAGTGATCCCCATCCCCGAGATCCTGACATACACTCAATGTATGACAGTCATTCATGATGATCCTTTTATCTGGGATCCTAACATACACTAAAATGTATGTTAGCCATTTTTGGTGATCCCTTTATCCGGGATCCTAGCATACACTAAATGTATGATAGTTATCGCCATGTTTTGTTCATGCATTTTCAGACTTCCCTGACACACATGCCTTAAATATTATTACTGATAAAACATATCTTTTCAAACTTCCACCAAAGCTTTAAGCATAATTCACACATTTTCATTATGAAAAATAAATCAGAAATGTAGGAAGAAATCACCTACCTGCTGTGGATGCTCTGCTCGTGGTCCCTTGTTGTTGTTGTTGCACCACACTTGTGGTCCCTCCTGTAATGACAGGAAATTCTCATAAAACATTTTCAACCACCCATACATTTCCTAATAACCACACCGAAACAATCTAATATGTCTTTAAATTTATTTTGTCTTTCATTTTTATTTTTTTATAACAACTTTTGTCAATCAAAATATCATTATAAACACCTTTTTTTTTTAACAAAACTTGTTTCTTTTCCTTTAACGCATCTAACTTCATCGCTTCGACCTCCCACTTCATCTTCTTCTTTTTTTCCTCTCAAAGTTGCCAGTAGATTCCGACCTCTACCCGGATTTTTTACTATAATGGGAGTTATAGAACTTCATTTTGTACAAAACTGCTTTCGTTGGAAAGCTAACCTGCAGTGTTACAACTCTTATAAAGGAAGAAACCCATTTCTGCCCCCAACATTCACGAAATGCATCACAAAAGTGACAGGGTTGTTGTTCTGTAGAGTCTGCCCTGCATAGTCACATTTAGTGGCCCTCAACTAGAGTTATAAAATTCCAAATTAAATCAAATCATTTTCCTTGAATGATACACATCCATAACTATAATTTCTACGGGGGAAACCGATCCAGATCTATGAGGTCATCATATCTTTAAGTTAGACTTTGCAAAAACATAATAATTAGAGAGATAAGTGTGCAGTATTTTATGATAAAGTAGAGATTTTCCCAATTGGTGAGTGGTTGTGTTATTTTAGAAGTTCATAGGATTTTATATCTTGTTTCACGTCTAAGTTTGTTTTCAATAAGGAATATGTAAGTGAGATTTAAAGGGAGATCAATAGTGCTAACTTGATTCTCATTTTGAACATTTAGTGTCATAATGTTTTTCATTTTGAGAGTGTTTGATGGTTGTAACAACATCACTGAGCATATACACCTAAAAAAATAGTAGTTGGAAGCTTGGGAGAATTGTTTTACTTATTATAAAAAGATTAGGTACTCTTTTATATCCAAGAATTTCATTAGCCATGAAATTTATCATCCTTCTCTTTGATTATTGATCATAAAAAGTAAGTTTTCTCTCTTGATTTCTCAAGATTTATCCTAAGTTTTTTTCTCGGTATTCAAACTTTAACCTCTATATACGTGAATAATACAACAATAATTATATCAACTAAAATGGTATCATTATCCTTCATACAGTTGGGTGAATAATCAATGACAATACTAGTACAAAAAATATCATTAGTCTCCACCATATGGATGACTAATCAAATCAATGTCGGTATCATCTATATTAATATCATTAGCAACTAGACATATTGGTGACTAATCAATGTCAATACTATTATAAATGATATCATTTGTCTCTACCAGGTGGAAAACTAATTAAATCAATGTAAAATACAAATACACTAATACCATTAGCCTTCATACCATAAACGACTAATCAATGTCGATACTAGTATAACTAATATAATTAGTCTCCACTGTGTTGTTGACTAATCAAATCAACATTAGTATTAGCTATATATTATTAGTCTTTATATACATAAATGACTAATCAATGTTGATACAAGTATAACCAATATCAGTAGCCTCCATAGTGAGGACAACTAATCAAGTAATTTTTAACTGATTTTCCAGTTTGCTTTCATCCTCACTTTTCTTTAATCTTTTATATCATTTTATAATTATCAAACATTTAAAAAAACATAATTGAATTATTTAACTTTAGGTAAATAAGTCAGGTGTTGAGTATTGAGTACTTATCTGCTATTAGTGAAAGTCATGTTCCTCTTATTTGATGTATCACTCAAGTAATCTCTTTTATATCAATATATAATTTTCAAACTATTATTGGCATATCCATTTGACCTAGGAATCTTATCCCAGTTCCTCATCTTACACATGTTTTATGGATTATAATAAGCAAATCAATGATTCAATCATATACTTATCTCAATCTAATTTCACCTTTTACATAACGGTACATCATCGCTTTCACACATCAACACATAACAAATATACCATGCATGTCAAGTATCATCTACATTTCAAGGTTCTAGAAAATTCCCTTACCATAAAAACACCTTTATATATTAGCATCTTTTTAAAACCAACCATTTCAACACATGTTATATCATCATATAAAATTAATAGTAAACATAAAATCATTTAGTATGATGACCCATTTCTTTCCTATCCCCTTAACATGCATTTTTGGTTGAGACTTTAAGTAGTAGTCTTATGAGTTTTTTTTTCCAAATCTTCATTGAAAAATCTAACAAAAAATCATCCACATTCTAAAAATTAAACACATTAGTTAAATCAACAAGATCCATGTTTATCTTTTTTTCCTAATATATTCCTATATATTTTACTTATTTGTTTTTTTCTTATTTATTTTTCTTTCATTCAGTATTTCCATTGTAATTGAAAATTACCACTTAATTATTTTATCTTCAACCCCTATAGTCCAAAACTATTTTTCACAATCGACCACTAAGTTAAACACTCATAAAATTTATTCTACTTTAATTTATTTTTTTTAATTTTAACCCTAGGGCTTACAAATATCTTGTAACTTTTAGTTGGTTTTAATCTTTTACCCTTCTTCTATATTATGAACTCATGTTCTCAAATAAACTTATAATACATACACATATACTCAACTTACCATTTACCCCATAACCTAATTTTCACACAATATACATCAAACTAACATATAATTATACAATATCATTCAATTTTTCCATTATTTATTTTTAAACCTTCATGTTAGCCAAGTTTGAGAAGAGATACCCATACCTGAGTCATGTGAAGAATCGGTGTGAACACTTTCCAATGAAGTTGCCTGACTGTCAAGGATTTGGAATGGATTGGTCACTGTTGGGGAAGATCGTGAGACAGGGGAATGAGAGGTAGGTGACGAGGACCTGTTGGAAAATAAAGAAGAGGAATTTTGACTCTCATCAAAAGTGACGTGGCGGGATATGTATATCCGATTGGTGGATAGGTCCAAGCATTTATATGCGTTTTGACTCTGAGAATAACCAAGAAAAATGCATATGATGGATTTGGGTTGCATTTTATTGGAGTTGTATGGTCTGGTCAATGGATAGCATAAGCAACCGAATTTTCTTAATTTAAGATAATTAGGTTGTTGTCCAAACAATGCTTCGAATGGGGTTTTATGGGATAATAATGGGGTGGGTTGTCTGTTTATAAGGTAAGTAGCAGTTGCAAAAGCATGGGGCCAGTAGGATTGATGTAGAGAGGCATCATGAAGGAGAGTTAACCCGGTTTCAACCAAATGGCGATGGCGACGTTCAGACACGCCGTTTTGTTCCGGTGTATGTGGGGCTGTGGTGTAATGACTAATGCCATGCAAAGATAAATACTTTTGTAATGCAACATACTCACCACCATTGTCAGAGTAGAGATTGCGAATTTTGGCATTGAATTTTGTTTCAACCAAATTTTTGAATTGTGGAAAAATATGAGAAACACCAGATTGTTTGTCATGGGATAAAACCACATGTATTTAGTATAGTGATCAACAAGGAGTAAATAATATCTAAAACCATCAATGCCCATGTAGGAAGCGGGTCCCCATACATCGGTGTAGATGTATTCAAGGGGTTTTTGACTTTTAAAACTTGTGGTGCGAAATGGTAATTTATGCGCTTTATTGATTGAGCAAGAGGTACATAACGACTCTTCTTTTTGGGACGTGACTGGAAATGAAAATATATTGACTAGACCTCGTACTAATTTATTGGAGGGGTGGCTTAGATGTTTATGCCATCTATCAAGTGATGCACGTTCATGCATAAGTGCAAGTTTGGGATGGAAGACAGTGGACAACGTCTTTGGTAGAGTGTAGACTCCGTTTCTACACATGCCTCTTAGTAGTGTCTCCTTCGTGAACTTGTCCTTCACAAGAAAATGAAACGGGTGAAGCTCAACAAATACATTGTTTTGTTTTGTAAAACAATGAGCAGATATTAAATTTTTGTTTATATTTGGAACATAAAGAGTATCTTTCATTTGAAAAATTCTGTTTGGAAATGGTAAATTTAAAGAACCAGTATGGGAGATAACCAAACCTAAACCATCACCTAGAAGAATTTCATCAGTGCCATTATATTCCGAATGGACTGACAAATTTTCCAAGTCGCCAGTGATGTTGTGAGAAGCTGCGAAGTCTAAGAGCCATGATTTGTCTTTACCTGTGGAGGATTGAGTACAATTAATAGTGGCTTTTGTAATCTGGGAGCAGTGTTTTGCCGTGTGACCTATGTGGTCACAAAGTTGACATTTGGGTTGATATCTCTTGTTGAATCTGGGCTGCCTGCTAGGATTGGAATTGTTCCAGGTATTTTCATACGAGTGTGATGCTCTGGGTGGGCTGCTGTTATGATACCTGGGAGGCCCATGGTATTTGTTTGGCCTTTTTGAAGGATATCCACGATGAGTTTTGTTTCTCATTTTATTCGTGTAATTGGCAGTGATAAGCTGCTGTTGAGAGGCATTGTCAAGACGCCGAAGGTAAGTTTCATGGCTGATGAGCAAATCATGAAGCTCCTCAAATGTCAGGGATTTTTCCCTTGCCCGAATGGGCGCAGCAATTTCTCGAAGAATCTGGTCCTAGGCCATTTAGGACATACAAAGTGAGATCATCATCCGAAATGGGATGATCATTGATAGTAAGTTCATCACTTACTGCTTTGACAGCATGCATGTATTCCGAGATGGTTCGATTACCCCTTTGGACGAGGGTGAGTTCTTCCTTCAATTGCATAGCTCGTGTTCTCGAGCGACTCGCATAAAGCAAGTTTAATTTTGTCCATGCTGCGTGAGATGTCTTCGCAGATGCTATGAGTGGAGTTATGGCAGAGGATGTGGACGCCAAAATCGCACTCAGAATCAACTTGTCCTGTCGAACCCAGTGGGTTTTGTATAGATCAACAGTGGGTGTGCCTGCAGGAGAGGGACACACGGCAAATCCAGTTACATAATCAAGCAAATCGTATCCAATAAGCAATGCTTCGAATTGAGCACGCCATTGCGGAAGAGTGGATGGGGTTAATTTGTCACTGATTTGAGCAGATATGTTGAGGGAAATCAACGGTTTGTCTGTTGTGGATTGAGGCTGGGTGTTGAAACTGGTGTTTTGAGTTTGTTCTGAGGGAGATGACATATTTGGGATTTGAATCGTTTCCTCATTTGAGTATGGAAGCTCTGATACCATAACGAGAGAAATAGATTGGACAGGGATATGCTTGAATAACTGGTGTATTGTGAAATGCTCATTGTAATTGATACATTGTTTGATTCTGCTAATGCTATTTATATACATTCAATTGACAGAGCCTTGGCTGATCTGTAGCTATAGTTTCCATATACAATACTATCCGTTGCATGATTGCATGATTGAGGGACGTATTGATATGCTGATCAGATCTTCATTAAGTGCTGCATGATCTTCGGCTTGCTTGTGGATTGTCCGTTGCTGCATCTTTGGTGATCTCCTTCATAGTTAATCCTATTTTATTCAAATCTGAATCCTGAAGACAAGTGGTACTACGAAATTGAAACAAATATTGGCATTCTAGACTTCCCTTTAAGAAAAGATATTATCGAAACCTTGTTTCTGCACATGGATGATCCCAGAATATACATGCATGGGGCTGCCTGACCCATTATTTATGTCAAGTGTTTTGCTTACAGGATGTACCATACAAAGTCCGTTAACATAGTAGCTATGTCTACGAGAGCCAAGTTGGAGCAGTGGCTGCTCTGGCCACTTGATTTTGAAGTGCAGGAACCCACCAGCTTCCTGTAACCATCCCATAAATTGCACCACTCTACCTGATGAAACATTAATTTCACTTGTTCAGTTTCAGAGGCAATCAAGTTGGTGGAACTCGAATATATTTATATATTGGACCCATTGATCACCACATCTTGAAACAGCTAGGGCATATATATATATATATATATATATATATATCTTAGAAGTTCACTCCACTCTCCACTCACTGGACCCTGCTGTCACACCTTGTTAGAAGGTAGAACCAAGAAAAGACCCATATTTTCTCCATGCAGCACTTGCAAAAAAAAGTGGGGCCAATGGAACTCCAATCTAGGTATAGCAGAGATGAAATGTCTGCAAATGGAGAACAATAATTATCTAAAGGAACTTGAATTGACGAGTCAAAAATCTTCAATTTCTGCCGTGATAAATGCTACCCTTCTTCTTCTTCTTTTTCCCCTTGTGATGAACATAAATGAGTTTTAGTGTAAATACGAGTGAATTTGCCCGCGTGATGCGCTGAACTTTTTTATTTATATAAAAAACTGATTGAAATGATACGTGTTGTATTTTGTTATTTTAATATTTAATAAGTAAAATTATAATTGATAAAATCTGTTAGAAATGGTTTTTTTCCACCAAAAAGTGACTGAATGTTGCTATCGCTAAAATTATTTTGATAAAATTTGTTAGAAAATTTGTGAAGAAGATGAAATGATTTGTTAGAAATTTGTTGCCACGGATATCCCAATTAAAAAAAAAACACAAAAAAAGAAACCCGATTAAAAAAAAAAAAACTGACCTGGACACCCCGATTATAAAAGAATAAAAGAAAATGTTAAAAAAAGATCCTCGTTTATTAAAATAAAAAAAAAAGCAAGTCGTTATTAAAAAAAAGTGTAAGGGGAAAGCACCTTTTTCAACAGTAATGAGAAAAAAAACTCATGGCGCGCGTAAACTAACCTGGACACCCCGGTCATGGAAAAAAACTGTATAAGTGGGAAAAAACAGGAAAAAAATGTTTTAAAAAAAGTTGATCTCGAGATTAGTCATGGTGTTATTTTGCTATTTATTTATTATCAACGCTTTCAAAATAATGATAATAATTATTTGTAATTTTTTCTCTGATAAATATGTTAGACTAATCATATATTTTGCTATTTATTTTATATTAGTGCCTTAAAATATATATATATATATATATATATATATATATATATATATATATATTCATTAATTTTTGGAATTGCAATCTCCTCTAGGTATTCTATAAAATAATAATAGTTGTGGTGCGTGTAAATTGACTGGACACTCTGATTATATATAAAAAAATGTATAAATGTGAAAAAAAAACAAGAAAAAGTGAGTTCAGGGATTATTCGTGGCGCTCTAAGTTGGCCGGGAACATAAAAAATATATACTTGGGAAGAAAAAATCATGGTACATGTAAGCTAACTCGGACACCTAGGTTATAAAAAAAATACAGAAAAAAAATCTATAAGTGTCAAAACAAAACAAAGAAATTTTTCTTTAAAAAAAAAAGATCCGGAAATTAGTCGCGGTACACGTAAATTGGCCCGAACACCTTAGTTATTAAAAACACAACCAGGTAATTCAGATTTGTTGGCTGAGGTTCGAACTCTTAAAAACACAACCAGGTATTAAAAAAAAAAAAAACCAAATTCAGATTTGTTGCCTGAGGCTCGAACTCTTGCGCGCGGAATCTGCCAGCGCGAACAACCGCTCGGCCACAACCATTCTTGCAACATTTCCACTCAAAACAAAGAAGCCCTGTCAAAAAAACAAAAACCGAGCTCACGTAGGCGTGAAGCAGCGAATCAAACGTCCAGTGAACAGTGCCAATGAGTCTGTGTGAACAGCAACATGCCGAACTCTTTTAGCAATATGCGAGCGGATTAGCCTGCGCGATGCGCTAGGCTTTTTTATTTTTAAATTTTTTTTTATTGATCTTATGTATATTGTATTTTGTTAATGTAATATTTAATGAGTAAAAGTATAGTTGATAAAATCTATTAGAAACAATTTTTTTTCCACTATAAAAGCGATTGACTGTTGTTGTTGCTAAAATTATTTTGATAAAAACTGTTAGAATTGATTTTTTCTCATATGTCGGAAATTGATTGTAAAATTTAGTTGTCATATTCTTATATTAAAAATATTTTAGAATAATAATAAATAGGTTATATATATATATATAAGGACGTTAATATTAAACAAATATAAGAATATATATCTAGCCTATAGTGAGCAAACAGTAAATGTGAAAATTTGGAAATTAAATAGAAAACTTTCATGATATTGGAAATAAAGTAAACTTGGAAAGAAAAAGGAAGAGCATATATATATAAATAGGAACAAAAATAGGAACTATGCAAGAAATATGTATAAGAAATAAACGAACCAAAATAAAATACCACCTTAAAAGTATAAGGGATAAAAAAAAAACATATGTAATAAATTTAATTTAAAGGACAAAATTGAAATAAATCATAATATTGAAATTACATAATATATATACTTTTACTCATTAAATATTAAATTAAAAAATACAGTATACATAAAATCAATCAAATTTTTGAAAAAATAAAAAAGCCTAGCGAATCGGGCTAATCCGCTCGTTTCTCAACTAAAATTGTGAGCTAACAACATTGATTAAGTGGTTATTTTTTAAATGCATTTCTAATTAAAAAATATTTTAAAAAACAATCATAATAATTCTCAAATAGCTCTCTCAGGTCACCTATGCGTGTGTGTTTGCCCAATTTTTTTTACTGTTGTTGAATTTATCCTCCAAAATATTTTTAAAAAATAGACATCTATTTTCAATTACATCTTTTAATATTTATTTATTTCAACTATACTTCATAATTTTTTTTTATAGGTTTTTCATATTATCAAATAAATAACCTAATATTTAGATTTATTTTTATTGTTGTATAATCAATTAAAAATAATCTCTAAAAACAATTATTTTATTTATTTATAAGATTTATTTGTCATATTATTATATTAAAGGTATTTGAAAAAATTTATCATCAACTATGATTTTATTTGCAAAGAATAAATAGGTTATATATATATATATATATATATATATATATATATATATATATATATATATATATATATATATATATATATATATAAGGACGTTAATATTAAACAAATATAAAAATATATATCTAGCCTATAGTGAACAAACAGTAAATGTGAAAATTTGGAAATTAAATAGAAAACTTTAATGATATTGGAAATTAAATAGAAAAATTTAATGATATTGGAAATAAAGTAAAATTGTAAAGAAAAACGAAGAGCATACATATATATAAATATGAACAAAAATAGAAACTATGCAAGAAATATGCATAAGAAATAAATGAACCAAAATAAAATACCACATTAAAAATATAAGGGATAATAGAAAAAAAAATGTAATAAATTTAATTTAAAGGACAAAATTGAAATAAATCAATATTGAAATTCCATAATCTAAACTAAAACCAGAAATTAAAAGAATTGGGACCGAAATGGAACTCAAATATGTAATTTATTTGAATGGAATGATAAAATTGAAAGAAATCAAACTTTGACACTAAAATTATTAAGAATTTATGATAAATTTGCCTGGAAGGATAAAAGTGAGTTAAATCAAAACTTTGATATAAAAACTATTAAGGATTTCAGGCCAAAACGCAAAATTAAAAGCACAGAGACCGAACTGAATTTACATTATCTAATTACTTTGAATTAAAGGACGAAATTGAAACAAATCAAAACTTATATAATTGTAATCAGGGGCAGAAAAATAAAATCAAACATTCAGGGACTGAAATGAAATTTGACAAAAAACAGATGCGCTGACGTCAGCTTGCGCAAGGAGGAGAGAGAAATGAGGGGAGGAAATTCAAACGACCATTGACACCTCGTCGGACACCATATAGATACACGCGTCGCTCCATGTGGAAGAGAGCATGGCGAAAAATCATTCTAGACGCCGGTTGGGCATTTTCAGACGCCGTATGACGACGCACGTGTCGTCCGAATAACGCGTGAGGATGGAAACGGACGGCGCGTCCGGTGACTCGCCAACAGTAAATTGGCGCGGAAAAGAATAAAAAATTGGCTATTTACCGTCTCGCCCCTCCCTCCAGTGATCTCTTTTGTCCTTATCGAGGGTTAACATCGTTATTTCACTGTTCAAACAAATATTAAAAAACAAATAAACCGGCCAGACGAACCGGACCCGACCGAAAACACGCAATGACCGTGGAGCCCCTTAGCCCAGACGCTTTTTTTGTCCTTTTCGAGGGACAATAGCATGATTACACTGTTCATGGGCGGAAAAAACAAAAAAAAAAGGTGGACGAACTCACGCGATGCACCGATGTGAATTGCAAGTCCATAGTGACAATGAGTGTATGTGCACAGTGAAGGAACAATTAAATCCCATGTTGTTTTAGCTATTAGGTAACTAGATAGTTACCCCGTGCTGGGTTTTATCAAAATTATTATTTTTTACATAAAGAAAATACATAGTTATTATTAATGTATTTTCTAATAGAAAAATATTCTTATTATAAATTTAAAACTTAAAGCATACTATTAATAAAACCAATAAAGAAATTCATGCATAGATAAATGTTTATATTGCTATTGTTTTAATGCTATTTTTTTTAATGACATAGCAAGTCAAAAAAACAATGTCAACTCGCGATAATATTTTAAACATTTGGTCATGATCAGTATGTTGGAAGTATCATAAATGAAAAAACTATAAAGTTCAATTCCTAACAAATCAAAAGGTATGAAACTAGGAATAAAAAAAGATTCAATACACACACACAAACACGAGAGGGATACAAAAAAAAAATCGGAGGGCTAAATTGAAAAAAATAGCTTAAAAAATGAGGACCAAGTTGAAAAAAATAATACACCATAAATTGTCATTGAATGATAAAATTGAAAACCAATAAAACTTTAACAAAAATATCAAGGAGAAAAATAAAAATAAAAATAAAAATAATAGGGCCGGACAAAAATAAAAGGGCTACCAAATTTATTTATTTTGGAGAGTTAAATTAACAAGAAAAATAACTTGAAAAAAAATAATAAAAAAGAATGCGGACCAAGTTGAAAAAATAATGAACCATAAACTTTGATTGAACAATGAAATTGAAAACTAATTTTTTTTTAAATATATATCAAGGAAAAAACAGAAATCAAAAGGATAAAGACTCAATTAATATATATATATATATATATTGTAAATGATGGACTAAATTAATAATAGAAAAATAAAATCGTAAAATAGTCAAGCAAAAAAATTATAAAAAAATTGAAACAATAAGGAATAAAATGGAAACACAAAAAATAAAGTGGATTACTATGTACTTTTTAGGAGAGGAGAGAAAAGAAGTGGAAAAAAAGAAAAAGAAATTACCACTAGGGATAAACCACTGATGCCTACTCATTATAATGCTCGTAGATTGAAGGGCGTAGATAGTGTCTATTCATTGGCGCGCAAGCCATCCATTAATAATAT